>VWZI01020011.1:233549-244327 GCA_013396835.1 Psilopogon haemacephalus
TGAGCGGCCTGATCTAGTGAGAGGTGTCCCTGCCTATGGCGGGGGGGTGGAACTGGATGATCTTTGAGGTCTCTTCCAACCTAAACCATTCTATGATTCTATGATTCAGAGATATATAGGCAAAGTTCTACAGAGCCCTCGAACATTTAGTATTCCTTTACTTCTGACTCAAATGATTGTACTGTATTAATTTACTTTCATTGACATTACTTTCCCACTTCAGTACTTTTTTTAAAGTGTTACCTAGAAACAAGATTGAAGAGCCTGGAGGGCTTTTAACTAAACCTACTGTTTGGTTATGAAACATGTGAAAGTGAAAATGTATTGATGCATTTGGGAGATAGAGCAGGTACTCTGAAAACAGGACCAGTGCAGTGCTTTCAGCTCATCAGCCTGTTCTATGTGGTTGAAGAGGGAAAGATATAAATATAAATTGCTTCAAATTGGGCATAATAGCAGTATTTAGAGGATGCCAGATGTTTTTCTGAGTATATAGAAAGGTATTGTGATGAGTAGTTTTTATTTACTATCTGGTATTTTTTATGACAATCAGTATTCTAAACACTTTCGGAATTGTGGACCACAATTGTTATTTCAGTGCTGGTTTCACTTAGAAAGATATTTAAAAAACATCATTTCCAGTTATGTTAATAGGCAGTTCTTCTTAACAGGCTCTTCTGAGACGGGCTAGGATATAGTTAATTTTTTTCATGAGAAGTTGGGAGGGGTCACACCCAGGACAGCCATCTGAATCAGTCAATGGTATTTCTATGCCATAAAGCATCATGTGTGCTATACAAAGGGGGAACTGACATGGTGTAGTGATTTTGGAGTTTCCTTCCCCCCACCGCCCAATGGATTAACCAGATGTTATAAATATTCAAATTTTATACGTGGAAATAGGAAAATGTTAAACTTTATTAACACAGATAGCCACACCAAGCAAACAAAACAAAACAAAAAAAAGATCCAGAACAATAAACTATTTACAACTTATTGAAAGTTTAATTACCCAGTTGGGAATTATCTACACAAAATATACCACAGGGATTTTGTTAGAGCAATTTAGGGAGGAGAAAAAGAAATATAAGTATCTACATTCCTCACACAATTCAAATCTGAGGGTAAGGAGTAGCAATTGCTGCTGCCAGCCACAAGACGGTTTCCCTTTGTCCTGGAATAGGGTTATTAATGGGTAACCCAGAGACTCCAATAAATTAATAGCAAAGTTTACTCACAAAGCAGTATCTGATCAGTCCAACACACTGTGTCAAGGCAATAATAGCAGAAATTATAATCCCAAATTGTGTTCTCAGTACAACTACAATGCAAAGAGGGTAGCAGGAGTCCAGTGTGCTGCCAAAACCAAAAGAAAAAGGATGGGAACCACATGTCCCCAAGCTGGTAGTCAGCAACACAACACCAAATGTGCAGGCAGAGAACAGAGAGAGAACAAATAAGTGAGGCCTGCCCAAAGCAGACACATCCAATCACCCCTTGAGACAAAACAGACCACTGACAGGAAAGAAATTTGAAACCTAGCCAATCAAACAGGGCTCTAATGTTGAAAACAAGTCTGGGCCTGTTTTGCCTCAACAGGACACCAGACTAACTCAGCCGGCTGGAAGTTAATAAATTAAGCTTTATATTTACAGCTTAGCATAATTTGCAAGCGTATATGTACAATATATTACATATATTTACAACTATAGAATCATAGAATCATAGAATGGTTTAGGTTGGAAGAGACCTTAAAGATCATCCAGTTCCAACCCCCCACCATAGGCAGGGACACCTCCCACTAGATCAGATCGCTCAAGGCCTCATCCAGCCTGGCCTTGAACACATATACCGTAATACACAAATTAAAAGTGATATAGAAAAATTAAACCCCTCCCAGCATCCAGACTGCCCAAGATGGGCACTAGAAAGAGCACAGTCCCCGCTTTTGGACCACTGCATCCCACTGCAGGGACCTGCCTCTGCCATAAACTGCCACCATTTGTGGGAACACCACCAAGCAGTCCAGATTTTCCCTGTGTTGCCCCACGATCTTGGCCTGTGGAAGCCATGTCTACAGTCATTTTGGACTTTGGCACATTGGACTCTGTGCCACGTTGATCAACTGCTGGATTATAATTTGCAGTTCCAGACACTGCCGCAAAAGACACTGCCACAAAGGAACCAAGAGACCATCTTGGAATTCCTACTCCACCGCTGTGAGTAGCATAGATATTCCCTAGGCCTTTGGGCTGCCTTTTATTTGTAAGTGGGGCAAAGATGTTTTGTGGATAAACCTTTTCCAATTTCCTGATTTTCCTAAATTACTAAATTGCCTATAAGCACCCTTGTGAAGGTTTTCCTGAACAAATTAGAACCCAAATTTAACTAGTTTGTGGGTGGGGTTTTCGGAAATAAAATAACTACTTATTTTATAATTCCTGCCTTATTAATTGCCCCAGCTAATTCAATTACCCCGTCCTGTTTCCAAAGGTGATGGACCCTCTTTTTTGCTCTTAATTCCTTCAGAAGACCCTCACCCATCCAGGCTAGTTGTCTTCCCTAATGGCTTATCAGGACAGCCTGTTCTTGTGCCTTCAAGATTTCCTTCTTTAAGTAAGTCCAATGTTCCTGGACCCTTTTGCTTTTAAGAGCTTTTTCCCAAGGTACCCTTCAAGTTAGTTCCTTAAATAAATCAAAGTCTGCCCTCTGGAAGTCCAGCGTGGGTGTTTTGTTGATGCCACTCTTATCTTCACTGCATATGTAAAACTTTATCATTTTGTGGTCATTGCACCTCAGACTGCCTCTGACCACCACATCTCCCACTAGCCCTTCTCTATTTGTAAACAGCAGGTCAAGCAGAGCCTCACCCCTTGTAGGCTGGCACACCAGCTGTGTTGGGAAGCTATCCTCCATACTCTCTAAAAACCTTCTAGACTTCTACCTCTCTGCTGTGTTAAGTTCCTGGCTGATATATGGCAGGTTAAAGTCACCTACAAGAACGAGGGCTGGCGATCTTGAAACATCATGCAGTTGTTTATAGAATAATATATCCACTTCCTCTTCCTGGTTGGGTGGCCTGTAACAGACTCCAACAGACTCAGTCATTTTGGTCTGCCCTCTGATTTTTACCCATAGGCACTAAATCTGCTCATCATTATTCACAAGCTCCATGGCATCAAGAGCTTCTCTAATTTTAAGATGTCACAGCTGGCTGGATCTGTAGTAAGGTAGCGGCAAGTATACTCTAAATGCAGCATTCACAGGGTCTGTTGGAGCTCTTACTGGAAGGCAGGACAGGACAAGTATCTGGCCCACACATCCTTTGTTGTCATCTAAGTTTGCTAGATAGAGAAGATACCAAGGGTACACAGGGGACTTTTGCCACTGCTTTTCTAACTTGTCCTGGGTCTATGCCTGAACAAATACGAAGGGACCCTGGTACACAGTTCTGCACTCTGTTCAGATGTCACTGGTGGCTGTCATATGTTAGTGACAAATATACTCTTTGTGCAAATTTCAGCATTTGTCAGAGGCTTGAGTAGCAGGTGAATAAGGAGCAGTCCCTTTACAGTCTGCCTCCTGATGTCATCCCACTTAGCTCAATAGTTGAGTAGCTGACCTGTCACATGTGAAGCTGTTGCGATTATTAATTTTTATTAACTGTTAATAATCACGGGGTTTCCGGGAATATTCCCCTGGGTTCGTTTGGATGTTCGGTTGGCAAAAATAACTACAAAAAATTGCTTAAAACACCTAATTAAACAGTTTAAACAGTCAGAACTTAGGAAACAGAGAGCCTAATAACAACAGCAATCCTAACCGCGGGTGAAAATACTCATGAACGCGCAGTAGATAAAGAGCTTGTCCCAAGGAAAGAGAAAGAGAAGGAGCTTGTCCCGAAGAAAGAGAAAAAGAAAGAGGTTTGCCTTTGCCGCTTTTGCAAAACGCTGTGATGCCGCTGCTGCTCGCTGCAAAACACGTGGCCACTGCTGGATGGAGTGCAGAGACGTGTTCCTCGCGGAGGTGGTGAGAGAGAGAGAGCAAATGGCTGATTGCACCTGCTTAAATACCCCATTAGGAAGTGTGGAACTGACCAATAGGCACTTAGCGTCCATTGTCTGGCCAATCGATTCAAAAGTCCTGCGCCCAGGGGTGGGTCCTAACACCCTGAGAGACAGCACAGGTCACCTGACTCGTGCGTGTGACCTGTCCATGTGGCCTGAGGCTTCCTGGTTTCAGAACCACCTGGTCTGTCCCTACTACCCCCCCAGACCTTACAACAGGGTGGGAGGGAACCCCAGGAATTAAACCAGCTCTGGGCAGAATTTATGCCCTGGGATTTATGCCCTACCAGAACAGAAGCTGACCTTTGCCCTGTTTGTAACAGGTGGCTGGGTCAATGGTACAGCTTCCTTGGGGACCCTCTTTGTGTAACAGTTTAGAGTGCCTCAGGGACATGATCCAGGGTAGTGGCAGGTCCTAGCCTGTGCATGTTCTGGTGTCATACCAGTTGGCATGGTATTTGAGTGGTCAGGAGTATGCAGCTATCATTCACATCTGCTTGTAATATCCATGGTCACGATGCCAGAGACAATAAAAGGAGCCTGGGACCAGCCACAACATCACAAAAAGCTGCAGAATCCAGCCACAGATTCTTGTCAGACCTGCTGACTCAGAAACTCTAGATGCTGGTTTGAGGTTAATTGGAATGTTTTAATAAGAGAAAGTAGATTATAGACTGAGAAAGGAAAACATTGATGATGTCTACTTTGCTCATAGGTTTGGTGACTGATACAAAAGTAAGAACTCAAACATAGATAAGACAGAGCTGATTGAGTCTGAGCTCTGGGCAGTTGGTATCTCCCTCTCCCTGCCCTTCTAGATGGATCTGTGTAACCCAACTAATCACTTCCTGCTTCTAACCACCCCGACTTGTTTTTGCTGCTTACCTGGCATGTAAGACAGATACTGGGCTAAGATTGGGTGGTGGGGGGAAGGTGGAAGGACGGTTGGGAACCCCTCTTGGGAACTCTGATCTCTGGGAGGTGTGTGGTGTTTCTGTATTACTTTTTTACTGTATATAGCTGTAAATATCTGTAATATATTGTAAATATATTCTTGTCTACTGTGCAAATCTGTAAATATAAAACTTAATTAATTAACTTCCAGCTGGCTGAGTCTCGTTTGGGTGATTTCAAAGTGTGGGGAGATGGACAAACCTTAAACCAGCACATTCAGGCAGACCAAACAGGGATATTACAAGCAGAGGCAAAGGCCACCTGCATACCCCTGGGCTTTCAGCTGCAGTGCCAAAAGGAGTTGCATGAGCCAGGGTCTGCTCCTGCCCTATCTATTACTGAGACCCTTCAGACAACTTGAAATGTTGCACAAAGAAGATATTCGCCCCTACCTTAGTACGGACCCAGCCACCTCTGACATAACACCTGCTTGCAACCTTTTGTGATGTCACAGATGGCTTGTTCTACTGTAGGTCAAGGTGCTAGTATGCTCTGTGCAGTGTTCAGGGTCTGTCAGGGGCCTGAGGTGAAGGTAGTGCAGGAGCAAGCCCTGGTCTGTGCACCTTCTAGGGTTGTCCCACTGGAATTGGAACTTGACACACCAGAGGTGTGCAGTTACCTGTGGGCATAAAGGAATCTAAAAAGTCAAGCTGATGGTGTTGTCAAGTGGAAGATAACCCAGGTTAACAAGCAGGAGCTCTGGGACACATGCCCAGTGTGTGATTTGTCAGGGAACAAATAGGATGCTGAGAAGATAAAGACAACAACATTCCTGAGGAAAATACCCTGCCCTGGCCAGCCCACTCCTGTACATGTCTGGCCCTCTGCTATGTCAAGCTGGTCCCCTGCCAGACTGGCCTATCGTATTGGGGAGTACCTTTTGTTTATACATTCTGATAGGCATTATTGGTTGAAGCATAGGAGGTTTCATTTAAACACGAGGAGGAATTTTTTCACTGTGAGGGTGACAGAACACTGGAACAGGCTGCCCAGGTGGATTGTGGAATTTCCCTATTTGGAGATATTAAGAATCCAGCTAGACACAGCTGGACAGTGTGATCTGGTATAGTTGATCCTGCTCTGCCAGGGGAGTTGGACTGGATGATCTTTCGAAGTTGCTTCCAGCCCCTGACATTCAGTGATTCTGTGATTCTGTGCAATGTTTACCTGACTTGTTTTAAACACTCCCACATTTCTCATTCCAGCAGCCTTCCAAGGATATAAAAGTTCTCTGTAATTTACCCAATCCTATTATAACAGCACAAAAATCAATTAAATTAGAGTTATTAAGAATTTCTTATTTGGAAAATTCACCTTACTGTTTGTTTTCTAAAATTATAAGTTGACATAACTTTTATAGGAGTCCTGCTACACATAGAAAATTAAGTAGCTCAGATGTACAATAAAGAAATACTAAATACTATCTATTTTGTAACTTCACTTTACTTCTTTTCCCACAATGTTTGTGAACTGCTAAGGTAAGCAGATTTTGTAATAATGGTTCAAAATAAGAAATGACCCTTACAATGTCCTCATTCCTATAGCATCTGTTCTCAGAACTATGTAACATATGACCCTTCTGGGCACCTTGAAATATTAAGGAAAAAGTCACTACAGAAAGAGCAGAAAATTGAAAAAATAATTAAAATAAATGCTGCTGTGTTAAACTATATGGTCCTTAGTCATATAACTTCTTCCAAAAAAGATTAAATGTCAGTGTTTTTTGGAATCTGGGATAAATACAGAGCATTTGTATGTGATTTAAGTGCTTGGCTTCATTTAATAGTGCATTAATATCAAAATATGGAAACAGAACTTTTATTCATGCTTTACTTTAAATACATCTTAATTATGTGTTCCGTATTCATATTTTTCCTGAATAGAGATAAAATAGTTTAGGCAAATAGCTAAAAGAAATATAATCTAATTAAATCTGAATTATGTTGAAGTAAAATCTTGACGCTCTAATGGATTAATTTAAGACAGGCATCAGGAAGATTTTAAAGGTATTGTTTAAGAACTGGATGAAGATGATTTGAAAAAGCATGCTTGATTTTAGTGATACAATCACTGTACAAAGTGCCTAATTTTTTGTTAATGGTATTGTTAGACTCTTCCCAAGTATGTATAGACCTGTAATTTCCCCTTGATATATATTAGTAAAGAACAATACAGTGATTAAAACTACTGTATTTGAAACTATACCCAGCCACAGTCTAAAAACTCAATGGATTGGAAGAACCCAAGGAAACAATACTTTTCACCTGCTGCAAAGGAGGCAGCAGTGTAGCAACATTCGAAGCGGCAGCAGCACCGAGAGCAGATCCAGCATCAGTAGCAGCTCCAGCACTGCGAGCAGCTCGAGCCGGTAAACGGTACTGAAAGGGGAGGAGGGGTGGCAGGGTCAGCTCCTTCATGTGCCTGCGCAAAGGGAGTGATGCAGCTGGGGGTCTTCCCATGGTTCCATGCCAGATACAATCGCGAAGCAGGCAGCAGTGCAGTGCCATTCTAAGCGGCAGCCACAGCTGTTTCACCTGAGCCCGGTGAGCAGCGGGCACTGAGAGAATTAAAAAAAAACCACAACCCCCCCCCCTCAAAAAACACAAACAAACAAACAAAAAAGCCAACCACCCAACCAAATTAACAAAAACAAACACCGTAGTCATAACCCAGGCAAATACCAGGGCTAGGAGAACTGTGGGCATCCAGACTGGTGCCTCATGCAAATCTGTGGGTGTCCAGACCCCTGGCTGCACTGAATGCCTGAGCCTAACATTTGGAATGGAAGGTGGTGTGTGTGAAAGTTACGTGAGGTGTGAACAGGTGAGTGATCTGCTCAGTATGCTGGCTGGGCTTAAGGAGGAAGTTGAGAGGCTAAGATCTCTATGTGATTGTAAAGGGGAAATTGACTGGCGGAGACAGACTGTACCATCCCTGAGGGAGGGGCAGCAGGTGAAGACTGCACGTGTAGGAGAGGATTCAGTTTCCTCTCATTCTCCTGCTAAAACAGGTAAAGGAGGAGACCCAGGAGATGAGGAGGAGTGGAGGCAGGTCTCCCCCCACAGGGGCAGGAGAGCCCCCTTCCAATCTTCGCAGTCTTACCAGCTCCCCTTGCATAACAGATACAGGGCACTAATATCTGAAAATCAGGCAGAAGAGGATGGAGGGGAATATCCATGTACTCAGTTGCCCAAGGTGTGTCAGCCTTCCTCAAGAATCAAGATTAAGACTAGTGAAACAAAGAAAAAAAGGAGAGTCATAGTTGTAAGGGATTCACTTCTGAGAAGAACAGAAGGACCGATATGTCGGGCTGACCCCTATCATAGGGAGGTGTGCTGCCTACCTGGGGTCTGGGCTAAGGATATTGTTAAGAAAATTCCTAATCTAGTCCATTCTACAGACTACTACACATTATTGGTCTTTCAAATAGGAGGAAAAGAAATAATGACTAGTGGTCCCAGAAAAATTAAAAATACTTCAGAGCCTTCAGACAGGTGATACAGGACTCAGGGGCACAAATCATCTTTTCATCTGTTATTCCAGCTGATGGCGGAGACACTGCAATAAGGACCTGAGTGCAATCTTTTAATATGTGGCTGCGTGGATAGTGTCACTGCCATAAATTTGGATTCTTTGATAACGGTATGACCTTTACAACACCAGGGTTGCTGACACCAAACAGGAGACACCTCTCTCGAAGAGGGAAGAGGGTCTTTGCAGAGGAGGTAGCAGGGCTAGCTGACAGGGCTTTAAACGGGCTGTGAAGGGGGAGTGAGACAAAGTAATCAGACCTCCATATGGCAAGGTGTGGGAGGACAGATCAGGGTGGGAGCAATGGGGGTTTGGTGATGCTTCTCAACCTGCTGCCCTGAAGCATCCTGGAGACAGAATAGTGGATCCAGGGTTCTGCAGAGATGGGCCGTATGCACTTCAGGTTTTATCTGCCAACAGGGAAACATCAAGTCGTAATTCACGTGGTAGAAATGACATGAGGGGTAGAGATAGGCTAGTAGATAAAGACGTGTCTGAGTGTGTGTCTTGATTGTGGGTGATTGAAGAGGCTGAAATTATAAGTTATGTAGCTTTCATAATTTCCAAAGACCCCACCCACAATCTGTGTGTAGATTAGTTTAAGTTTGGGTTCCAATTCGGTCGGGAAAAGTCTTCACGAGGATGCCTTTTCTTGTAATTCAGGAAAAAATCAGAAAAATGGAAAGGTTTGGGCATGAAACAGCTTTGCCCTACTTACAGATGGGAGATTGTCTCAAAGTCCATGCGAGGTTTGTGTCTCCAGGTCCGTGTTCAAGTCCGTGCAGGTCCCAGTGCAAGTTGTTGCAAGTCCTAGCAAGTCCTGCTCCAATCTGTTCAGCTGCCATATATATACTGAGGTGATTTGTTGCCTCCCTGTTCAAGCCCACGGAGGGTGGGAGAAGGCACTTCACACCTGTACTAAGCCTCCGGTGACAGAGGTGGGGAGGGAGGAAGACCGTTTCCTGCCCCATTCACACCTCTAGTGAGGCAGTGGACTGGGGTGTGCCCTGCCAAACTTCACACCTCATTCAAACATCCTGTGGGGCAGTGTCCTGCCCTGCCACAGTTCACACCTCATTCAAACCTCCAGTGGGGCAGTGCCCTGCTCTGCCACAGTGTGGACAACTCCAAGTACTAACTGAGGAAAGCATGCTCAAAGAACAGGATAAAGGAAAATCAGTGAGTAAGTCAGCTCCAATAGAGGCACAACTGAAATGCCTCTACACTAACGCAAGGAGCATGTGGAACAAACAGGAGGAATTAAAAATATGTGCAAGTCTACAGGGTTATGATGTCATTAGCATCACTGAGACATGGTAGGATGGATCTCATGATTGGAGCGTAGGGATAGATGGGTGTAGACTCTTCAGGAGGGACAGGCAGGGGAGAAGAGGAGGGGGTGCAGCCCTCTACATCAATCATATACTGGAATCCATGGAGCTCAACCTGGGGGTGTCCAACACCAAAACAGAGAGGATATGGATAAAGGTTAAATGGAGGGCACAGGAAGGGGACATCATAGTAGTAGTCTACTACAGACCTCCTGATCAGAAAGGCAAAGCAGATGAGGCCCTTTACAAACAAATAGGAGAAGCTCCACGCTCGCAGGCCTTGGTCCTCATGGGGGACTTTAACCACCCTGACATCTGTTGAAAGGACAACACAGCACAGCACCAGCAATCTAAGAGGTTCCTGGAATGTATTGATGATAACTTCTTGTTTCAGGTGGTAGAGTAACCGACAAGAAAAGGTGTTGTGCTGGACCTAGTCCTCACCAACAAGGAGGGGCTGGTGAGTGAGGTGAAGATGAAGGGTAGCCTAGGATGCAGCTACCATGAAATGGTAGTTTAAGATCCTCAAAGCATCAAGGAGGCTATACAGTAAACTCAGTGCTCTGGACTTCAGAAGAGCAGACTTCAACCTCTTCAGGAATCTGCTCAGCAGGATGCCATGGGAAAAAGCTCTGGAAGGAANTCTGCTCAGCAGGATGCCATGGGAAAAAGCTCTGGAAGGAAGGGGGACCCAGGAAAGCTGGTCATTGTTCAGGGATCACCTCCTTCAGGCCCAGGACCAATGCATTCCAAAAAAAGAGGAAGGCAGGTAAAAATGCAAGGAGGCCTGCATGGATGAATGGAAAGCGCCTGGACACGCTTAGACGCAAGAAGAAATTCTACAGAGAGTGGAAGAAAGGACAGGTAACCTGGGACCAATACAGAGGCATTGTTC
>VWZI01020012.1:947-54269 GCA_013396835.1 Psilopogon haemacephalus
TGGTCTCATCTCATCTGTGAGGAGACAAACTGTTTCCCGTTTTCTGAGCTTTTGAATCACATACATCCAAGATAAATCTGGAATAAACTGAATTTGTACATATTCATTATTGTAAATATTATGTTGTTTAGATTAGATAGATAATTCTCATTAAAACTCTGGGAGAAGTAGACAGTGGTGGATTGTGTTGGTTTGAGCTAATTGGAGAATTTGAGTGAGAAATTAGACTATTGGCTGAGAGAGGTAAACACACTGTTTCACTTCACCAAGTTTTACTGCGAAAGAAAAAAAAAAGTTGTTTTTAAGAACTGTTCTGAAAACAACCAGGTAGCAGATGGCTTCTGTCTGTTCTGAGCTGCAGCTGCTTCTCTTGCATGGTCTCCTTTCTCTTTGTTTTGGTAGCTAATTCAGAGTAAAATTACTAACTCCTTTCTATTACTAATCCCCCTGACCAATCTACTTCAGCTTATCTGCAATATCAACTGGTGGTGAGATAAGACTGGGGAATGGAAGGAAAGGTTGTAGCGGGGGTTTGGTTACCCTCTCTTGGGGATTTTGGTCTCTGGGAGGGGTGTGGTGTCTGTATTACCTTTTCATTGTATATATCTATAAATATCTGTTATACCTTGTAAATATTTGCTTGTATATTGTGCATTGCTGTAAATATAAAGCTTCATTTATTAACTTCCAGTGTCTTGAGTCTTAGCCAGGGTTTATAAAAGGTGGGGAGGCAGGTAACTGCTAAACCACTACAACTGCTCAAACTCATGAAATCCATGTCTCAGTCATTAATTCTATAGCAGGTTGCATCTCATCTTGTGATTCTTCCATAAGAAAATACAGAGAACTTGCACAAAGATCACAGACTAAATATTTTATTTTCAACAGCTGAATTTGCTAATATAGATCCAATAATCCCCATATTGAGGAAAGAGAGCTATTGTGTTCAAACCTCACTAGCAAAATTGTCATTTACACAGCTTTAAGTATTGGTTGCCATTCAGTTTCTGTGTAAACTAATTTCTGAAGTAACTTCTATATTTTTGGTTATCAGATCTAACTGATATGTATTCCAGTTCCTTTTCATTTTAAGGGATTCTAGACTGCCTTTAAATCTGGATCTTTACAGAACACTGGTACATGAAAATCACTGTCAGATGCTCTTTCATCAGCGTTAGTCTTCCTTAGGATTAACGTCTTTCACCTGCAGAATTTTGGCCCAGGACCAGTGCAGCAATATGTTTCTGTACTTTCCAAAGAATCATAGAAAAGTCAAGGATGAAAGGGAACACCAAAAGTCAATACTTCAGTCCTCCATTCAAAGCAGACATAATTTTAAATCAATCATCTGATAGATAAGCATCCATATGCTCAATTTATTTTGGTTGCTCTGACTCATACCATAAGTAAGAAAAATTGAAGTTAAAACTAAGGTTTGGGAATTTATAAATTTTACATGTATTACAAAGTAGTTGGGTTGTTATGCACAATGGTCAATGCCTACCTCATTCAGTAAGTTTTAGATCTCATATTAAAACAAAATCCCTTCTGACCTCCTTCTTCCAGCAGAGCTGTCTTTTTCTCATGACATACTTTGCTGACAAGGTCTGGTATCAAAGACAATCTGTCATACTGTCCTTCACCCCTACTACCTGTTACTGCACGGAGGCTCTTTAATCTCCTGCTATACCCAGTCCTGGAGGTGGTCAGCAGCTGCTTGCCACAGAGTCATTAAGAGTCAGTGCCTTTCCTTGTACTAATCACACTTTCTGAAAAGAACATGACAATTCTAATACTTGATTATCTTGTTTCAGGCTCTAACAGTGACTGTTTTTAAGCTCAGTTAAAGTATTCCAGAGTGGAAAGAAAACTTCCAGGCAATCTTACTTCCTTGCCTACACCACAGGCAATAAAAGGAGCAAATGGGGCACTCAGCAAATCATCTAGTGAGCATTTAAACTAATTAAAATGTGATGAAGACTGTTTTGAAGATCTCAATTTATAATTTATAATATTGCATTGGAAGTAAAAAATCCTAAAGCTGCGGTTTTTTTGTAAAAGTTTTTCACAAGTCTAATGTGGTAAATTTCCTCTTTATACAACTAGATTTATCTTCAGAATTTTCCCCAAAAGAAATTGAAAGTAAGTGCTATGTTACATCTTTCTTATCCCAGAATGAAGATTAAAAGTCTATTTGGAAAATCTGGATAATTGGAAACCTTGGAATATTTTTAAAAATGAAACTAAAAGGTCAGAGGATTGATCGGAACAATCACTTTTATCCTTGAAATGCCATAAACTAGATCAACTACTGCCTGTCTTTTCATATGATGACTGCAGAAGACAGTAGTGAGTAGAACATGCTCACATAATCACATAAAGTGTTTCTTGCATAGTGATGCAGAGGATAAGTGGCTTACATTCAAAACAAAAATTATAAACTTTTAAAAATATAGTCCTGTTACTTATGGGAGGAAGGGATTCATAAGGAAGGGATTTGGAAGGAATTCAGAAGGAAAGGTTTTGGAAGGAATTCAGAACAAATATGTAAAAAAGGAAGGAAGGAATTTGGAAGAAATTCAGAAGGAAGCATTTTTTAAGGAAGGAATTTGTAAAGGAAGAAATCCGGAAGGAATTCAAATTATTTTTGAAGGAATTCAGAAGGAAGGAATTAATTTAGTTATGGAAAAGATATAAGGGAATGAGAAGTCCTCCAGTTCCTCTGAATTCACAGAAAATAAACAAACAGAACAAAACCCCAAAACCACTAGACATTCTCCAATTAATAGTTTGGGTTTTTTTGGGGGCTCCCTTCTAGTGCATTCCACTGGTTTTCAACACCGTTCACGTAAAACTGTCTTTTTTCTCCTGAAAACTTGTCCATTGCATGGTCAAAGAACTAGAGGCAGAATTTATGAGGAGCAGCTGAAAGTAGTAGATTTGTTTATCTCAAAGAAAAGGACACTGAGGGATGACAGCATTTTTAGGATGAAAAGAAATGTGTAAGGGGAAGTTCAGATATAGGATATTAGGAAAAGATTTTTCACTGAGAGGATTGTCAAGCAGTAGAACAAGATCCCCAGGGAAATAGTTATAGCCCCAAGCCTGTCAGTGTTGATTAAGTGTTTAGGTAATGCTTGTAGACATATGGTTTTACTTTCAGGCTGCCCTATGCAAAATCAAGAGTTGGTTTGGCCGATCCTCTTGGGTCCCTGTTGTTTTGTTAAGTCTCTACTTCTAACCAGTTTTTATGCTTTGCAAGATGTATGCATGCTTGGCTTAGTCCTGCAGACTGTTTGTTTAAGATCTAGATATTTGTTTTCTCAGAAGAGTATTACATTGTTTCTTTTATTGCATTGCAGTTACTATTACTTCTTTTACAAACACAGAAAGCAGAATAAAGTCAATGATGGGAACTTTCTTTCATTGCTTACTTGTAGGAATCTAAATGCAATGATTAAATGTAAAAATGCAAACCACCAGAATTAGCTCTCGATTTTTCTTTTTTGTGTCTATAAACGTACCTGAACTGTTTTTATTTGCTTGAAGCATACAATGAACTTTCAGATTACTTAAAACCTAGTATAAATCTTCGTAGACTGACTGGTGTATGGACAATACATCTTCACATATTTTGAGGGGAAAAACCTGTTTAGAAAATGAACTCAGACTTTTAAAATATCTGCACTGAAAAACTCTAGAGGTCACTCAGGAAATCTGTATATCTTGGGTATGTTATGCTTGACTGAACTGCAAAATAAACTCCATCTTGTTGCTCTGGCTGTACTGTCAGACTTATTGAGAATCAGAAGTGAGATGCCCAGAAAAAGATGACAGTTTAAACTATTTTCCTCCATCTTTGTATTACAAATTTGGCTATTTTTTCCTGTCGTCACATGTTCACTGGTCCACAGTTGATCAAAGAAAGATGTATCATGATCATTTGATGTTGCAGAATATCTCTGAGAAGCAGAATTGGGGCAGTGAACAATCCACTGCCATGAGTAATAAGTACAGCGGAACACCTGTGAACTGTAAGTGCAACCGGAACTGGAACAGAAGAGAAACAGAGATGCAGAGTGGGACAGTTCCTGCTTCTAAAAAAGTTACCTAGAAGTTTCTCGATAACTGTGAAGTCATTTGTTTTTGTACAATAACCAATTATTGTCTTCCACATATGATCCTCTGTGCCAATTACCTTGCTTGCTCTGTAACCACCCAATCTTGGGGATATAAGCTTAACGAACTTGTATTAAGTAGTAGTAGTAGTAGTAGTAGTAGTAGTAGTAGTAGCTGCTGTTGTATGTAGTGGTAGCAGCTGTAATAAAGGAGGACGAGCATATAACCATATTGGTAACCAGCCTCGTTGCTTCTGGTGCGCCCACCATCAGTCATTTACAATTGAACTTTAACAGCTACCAGCAATTTGAAACCAAAACACAATTATTTTCCCCCAATTGTCAACAGTCTGACAGAAGCCAGTAAATCTGCTGATAATTTCCATCACTTTCTTGACTTCTTATTCCTTTGTTTACATTTTAAACTCTCTAATTAAATTTTCTCCCTCCAAAGCTATTTACTCTCATTCAGTGTTAAACCATATTAATCCTTCTGCATACAGCTTCATATCATCCTATTCCAGAAGCCACCTCTTTCAGATTATCTAAGGCCCCCAATTTACCTACTTTCTGAGCATTGTGCTGTCAAATTCAAATGGTGGTGAAAATGCTGAGTGTGGTTGCTGCCGAGCTTTCAAGGCATTAATTTCTGTAGAGAACCAATCTTGACAAGCATGCAATTTTAATCACTTTTCTGTTATGAGGTTATTATAATATACATTATATATTTAAAGAATTTAAGAAATATTGATTTTCTGTTTGTTGCAAATGTCTATCTCTGATGAATTTAAATAGCACTATTAATGCTTTTTTCATAAATGAAAAAAAAAGTTTTATAAATATCTCTGACTTTTGGACTAATGTCACATTTTTATTTTCTGTACTTTAATAATTTTTACTGCTATCTGAAACATTGCTTTTGTCTTTAATTTTCTACTGCTCTTTCACTTCTCTCCTGCAAAGCAGCTCTTTGCAATTTATGAACTGAAACTTTGGAAACACTTGTGAAATTATTTTATAATGAAAGTTTGAAAAAAAAAAACAACAAAAAAACCCCAAACAGTACATTGCTCCAAAGCCTCTATTTAAGACCCTAAACCTCAGAAGTATACCTGCTGTTGTGTCTCTGATATATTCTACTCATAAAGAAAAACAATGAACAGCAGTAGCTTCAGTGTGCTACTATTACCATAGACAGTGAAACGAGGCTTCTTAGAGGTTTGTTTCTTTCCCCCTCCAGTGCAGCCATTATTTTATTTTCCAAAATATCTGCAGTATCCCTTGCAGTTCTTGCGATGTAAAATAATAGTAACAATAATAAAAACTAAAATGATGTAGTAAGAAGATGCTGCTTCAATTTTCAGAATTCTTTGTCTTAAAACCAAGCACATAAATCAGCAGAAATCAACTTTTCTCAAGACTTCATGGAGTATTTTTGAGAATTTTTTTTCTGTGTAGTTTGTTTGTTTGATTCTGGTAAACATGAGTGATGAAATTGGTTTTGAACATCTACTTATATAATGTCTTAGCATAATACAGAATTGGATGTTTGGACTGGGGAGTATTTCCTATGAGATGGTGGTCTTACTTCCTGGCATTAGGCAGGGTGTATTAAACACCTTGGGAGTATCTAGAATTATAAGTTATCCTGAGATTCTAAACAGTTCATGTGACACAAATCTGCTTCCCAGTAAATGTAATTTTGTCCCTTTTTTTTTTTTTTTAATAAAACTGGACGTTAAATTTGCAACTTCTTCCCTACTAGGCACTTTTTTCTAATTTTAATCTTTCATTTGTTCATTTAAATTCCTAAGTGGCATTCTATATTATGTCAAGTGAGTCACATCATGCTTTGTTACATCATATTACAATAGTTAATGCATTCTGGCAGATGTAACCCTTTG
Source organism: Psilopogon haemacephalus (assembly GCA_013396835.1). Taxonomy (NCBI): domain Eukaryota; kingdom Metazoa; phylum Chordata; class Aves; order Piciformes; family Megalaimidae; genus Psilopogon; species Psilopogon haemacephalus. Next base: position 6,970 of record VWZI01020012.1, read on the forward strand.
GGTCCATCAGTCACTGAATTATGTTCTTCATAAACTTCTTTATCATTCTGTGCACTGCATGCCTCTTGTAAAAAATGCAAAATGGTATATGTCCAAAAAGTAAGCACATTGAAAAGAGGACAAAGAGTAAGTAACTGAAAAAATTGTGAAATAATTGAAGAGGTTTGTATTTGAAGGGAAATACATTTCCACAATAAAATTATTTAGATTTGTATAGTTTCTGTGATTCCTGTTGCTAACCAAATATTTGAATGACCAAATTATATTCTGTGTCAATTTAGATTTAACATATAATTAATATTTCAAGTGAAAATTTAAAATGAGAACATGGCTCCACACATAAAGAGAATCAATGTCAGAGCCATTGTATTTTTTCACCTAATGTCAAAGCTGTTACAGGAAAATAGAAAATCTAACTTCACACATCTGAGAACATAGAATTGCTGGTTATCAGGATTAGAGATTTTAACTGTTACCTGACACCCAAACCAAGTAACAAAAATATTCCTCAGGATTTTAATGTTAATATTCAGAAAGTTTTATTATATTTCAGAAATTCTAAGGTATACAAATAAAGTTAAATTGATATTAATATTTTGAAGGTGGATGATAGTGATCAAAACCAGAATATTAGAATCACTAATTATGGTGGTTGACTCCATCTGGGGAAAGACTGTTTAGAATGGTTTGTAGCTATAAAGTGAAGTGGTGGGCAACGGTTTTGAGCTGGAGCGTGGAAGATGACCTAAGGAAGAAATTCTTTACAATGAGCATGGTAAAATACTGGAACAGGTTGCCCAGGCATGTGATTGATTTGGGATAGGCTGAGCTACTATATTTCACTCTCACCAAATTAAAACTGACCAAATTAGTTGAAATAGAAATCTTCCTTACTGAGGAGAGTTATTATGATACTCACATAGCTTTGTATAATTGACTTGACAGGAACACATTCTGTAGAAATATTCTAATGCTAACATATTAAGTTTTGTTTTGTAACCTTTGCCTAGATTTCTCAAAAATTATTCTTAATCTTTACTTGTTCTCTGCTTTCCTTGGAAAGAACCTGCCCCTATTATGCTGATGAAGAAACACTAGATTGCCATATTTCTTTCATTGTACTCTTAAAGACAAAGAAATAACTTTGCTCGTTTATATCTACATCTGTAGATGTTATATGAAATAAAACATAGAAGAAAAAGTAGTGTCTGAATGGATAGGAGAAAACACAAATCAAATAAAATATAGACAGGGACTACAGAAATATCATAGCTAAATAGTGGAATAAAATGTAATAAATTAAGATATCTCATCATTTAAGGTACACAGTTGAAAATCTACAGGTTTCAGTGACTCTTGCATATTTCTCTATCATAACATCAAATTTTATATTAAAATAATTTCATGTAAATATTCAAATAACAGCTATCACCAAAATAGTCATTTCAGATACAGTCTAATCCGACTGATCTTGGAAATTTATATAAGTGAAAAGAGAAAACAAGGTGTAATTTAAAATTAATGCAAAGTTGTGTTTTAAAACATGGTACTAATATAGCTTTTCTAAATCAAGTTATCACCACAAGCAGCTTGGTATTTATTTCCTCACATGCTATAGGAGTTATTTCATGTAGTTGAAAGGACAAATACATATAAGATATAGCAATTTTTTGCACTATTTCTCTCAGACTGTAGAAACTTTACTGAACTATCATGAAGTTACAAATAGCACCACTTTCTTGACAAGTACTATTAAAAAAAAAAAAACAAAAACAAAAACTCAAAAAGCCCAAACAGACATTATCATCTCAAAGTGATGATGTAACACAAGGCACTCAGACATAAAATTTGTTAACCTATTTGACCTTAAGCACATAATTCTGTCTTGTAAAAATACATTTTTACCTGAATAGAATACCTGAGCATCCTACTATACTAAGAAAAACAGGTAAAAAAAAAAACTGAAAAAAGAAAAAGTAGGAACTGTCTGTGCACATTCTTGAACCTGACGTTACCTCTTAAGAAAGTGCTATTAGGATTTTTTTGTCTTGCTGTAGTGTGAAATTTGGTTCATTTATTTCCCTTCCCATTTCTTTTAATGGTATAACTTCCATCAAAAAACAAAACAGACTTTTCTTGCTTTTTCTCAGCTCTGCCAGGAAGAAAGCTTAAGTTCATTTCACGTAGGTTTGTGGTTCAAGATTTGGTGGGTTTTGTTTGTTTTTGGTTTTGCTTTATAGGTATTTTTTTGTGAATGCTTTGTCTTAATTTTTTTTAGGTACACTTATTTATATGTTGTGCTTTTCAGACCAAACCATCCTATGCTAACAGGAGATATGACTTGCAGTATTCTATCTACAATCCGTTTGTGCCTGCAATACTCCATTCATTTACACTGAAAGGGTGTCTGAAGCATACAATCATTAGAAATGTAAATTTCATAACATCATATTATTGGTAGTTCCCATTACTTCAACAGCTATCCAATTTTCTATACTGACCATCACTATTTTACTACAGAGTCAATAATGAGAAGACTATGCTAACTTCAAAAGATGTCAGTACACAATGTGTGAACCCTGGTATAAAGAAGATCTTATGAATGTAAAGAAATAATAAAGTTATGCATGCAAATGATCATTAAAATCTCTTTGAGACCATTATATTTTGTGATCTGTAAGATAACTCTTACTCATGGCATCCAGACTTGTTTCCTGTGTAATATATTTTAGTATGTTTACCTATATGAAATTAATCTAGAAGTAACTTTCAAAATTAAGAAAGGATGAGTCCTAAATATAGTCTACCTTATAAGAAATTTCCAGATGTAGATGTGTACTTTAAATTAAACTATGATAGCTTTAAATAAGATTTTAAATAGGCTTTTTAATTATTTTTTAATATNTGATTTATAATAGTAAAAGTTACATGGCCATATGAACTTCTGAATTAGATCACAAGAAAAGGTTCTGTCCAGCTCGAAATTCTGACTACAAAAGTGTTCAATATACTATGTATTTAGAATAAAAATATGAGGAGGAACATAAGAAAAACATTAATCCTTTCTCTGCTATATTCTCTAAGCTGCTGGTAATCAGCACAGCACATACTTCCAGAGAAGTAAGTTTCATGTAGGTCATTGCTTTTGACATAAGCAGCTTCCTTCATTAATTCCTTAGTGCCTTCTTTAACCTCTTATACTTAGGGACTTGTTATGCTGTTAACAATTATTCATCCAAGCTCTCTTTGTGTTGTGTTGAAAAACATTGCCTATTTTTAAAGCCTGCTACTTGACAATTTCATACTGGGATCACAAAGACATGTTATGCTGTTTGTTTCTTTCTTGTTTAATTTTCCCAGCCTTTTCCTTACTATTCTTTTTTTTTTTTTTAATAGCTTTCTACCTACAAAATACTTCTGTCACTGCCTCATTTAATCTCTTCCACAAAGAAGCTGTTCTATATCTGTAATCATTTTGTTATTCCTCTTTTTATTTTTCTAGTTCTTTGATATTCCTTTTTTGAAATAAAACATAATAAATACAGGGTTTAAGATATACTTTAAATTTCAGTAATAGTATCTGCTATTAGAAGCGCAGAAAAGCATACTTTTAGAACAGAAAATATGGTAATTTTCTTACTTTATCTTGTTCCACAAAGGTGCTACTCTAACAAGTCACAATGGTTGTTCCCTGTTTACAGAACTTCTAAAGGAGAATCATAACCAGAGTATTTGCTTTCACAATGTTTGTTTGAAGGACCTTTAGGTATAATCTCTTTTGCAAACCCATGGATTTTCTGCAGTGAAAAGAGCTAGCATGTATCCTTCAAAGCTAAGGAATATTATAGAAAAGGCTGTGATGTCTCTTCTGTTTGAAATATCTGTTACAATTGATCTTTACAGAGGTACCCAGTGCAGATTTAAAAGCAGTGTTTAGAGTTTGTGTTTTTAAAAAGGAATTAGTCTATCGAGCTTTGTGTGTTAAAAGTAGTTTTGTGTGTTAAAAGTAGTTTCTGGACCAATAGTACCAGGACATCAAATGCAGAAAAAAATTGCAGCCTTAGCTGAGTCCGTAAGCAAAGAGCTTAATGTTTATTAATATTGTAAGTAGAAGCTGTTGTCATTTTTAAATCTTTCATTATTTACAAATTCCCATTAATGTGTTCAGAATTTTCTGAACATTAGGGTTAAGATAGGGTAGTCATTACATGAGCTGCAGAACCAAGAGACCACCCTCACTTAACAACAAAATTTTAAAGTGTACTTAAAAGCTAAAAAGTAGCAGGTTAAGTATGTAAACGCATTCAAATAGCTATCAAGAACTACAAGAATCTTACTTGGACATACAGAGATGCAGCATGGAAAGCTAAGGCTCAGCTAGAACTAGAAGTGGCCAAAGATGTCAGGTACAACAAGAAATGGCTCTTTTCATACAAGAGCAGTAAGCAGAAGCACAGGAATGACACAGGCCTATTACAAAAAGGTAGAATCAGAGAATTGTAGAATTGCCAGTGTTGGAAAGGACCATCTAGTTCCAGCCCTGCCCTGCCATAGCATATCTGGACCCCAGGTCACAAGATTAGGTAGCTACAACTAATGCACATGTTGGAATGCAAGTAGTAGAGGAAGGACTTAGCTGGAGCTTTTTGCTACATCTCAACCCATATAAATCCATGGAGGCACACAGAATCTGCCTAAGAGTGTGTCAGAAGTGTCTGCCATTGTTGCATAGCCACTGTCTATAGAGAGCGAGAAGTCAGACAGATCCTGTATTGTCTCTGACAACTGGAATAGTTCAAATATACTAATCTACAAGAATCAGCCAAAATAGTCTTGGGAAACTACAGGCCCATTAGTCTTACTTCAATCCCTGGTAAAGTAATAGAATGTCCTTCCAGAAAACACTGCCAGCTTAATGATGCAGGTAGTTGCTAAAAGACAACATGGATTTACCAATGGCAAGTCATGCCAGACTAACCTGATCATCTCCTATAACAAAATAACATCTTTTGTTGATGTGGAAAGAGCAGTGATTGCTTGTCTAGACTTCATCAAAGTGTTTGACACTGTTTCCCACATCCTTCTCCTGGATGATGTAAGATGCAGACTGAAAGGTTGGTCTATGAAATAGGCAAAGAATTGTCTAAAAAGTAGTACTCAGAGGCCAGTGATCAATAGTTTTTTACTCAGTCTGGAAGCCTGTCACAAATGAGACCCCCAGGGATCAATACTGGACTCCATAGCATTTCAAAATTTTCATAAATGGAGAATCTGCCCTATGAGGAAGATTGAAGTAGTTAGGTCTTTTCTTCTAAGAAGAAGACAAGGCACAGAGGGAACCTTGTCAAAGGATGGCTACAAAGAGGACAAAAGTTCTGTCTTCAAAAGAAACTCCATAGAGTAGATAAGGGGAAATGGGTCTAAGTTGCATCATGACGATTCATCTCAAGATATGAAAGATACATTTTTACAGCAAGAACAATCAATCACTTGCACAGGGGCATAATAGAGTCCCATTACTGTAAGTTTTCAAGATGTGATTGGACAAGATGTTAGATAATCTCATCCAGCCTCCCTTTTCCACGAAAGGTTGAACCACACAGTCTTTAAAGGTCTCTTCCAACCTGTGCTATTCTATGAACTGTGCAGAAATTAAAACACTTGAACATCTCTTAATTTTCACGAATAAAATTCTCAATTTTATAGAATAGAAAAATTTAAATGTTCATATTCTTTTTCCAAATATAAAATATTTCTTCTTTTAAAGATTCAAGGGATCTGAAAAGAGATACTCAGATTCAGGTATGAGTTGTTTGTGGTATTACTGAAAATAATAATAATAATAATAAAAAAAACAAACACCAAAACCAGACTCCTCTCTTTACAGCTGTGGAAAGGAAAGTCTTGGTTGTTTACTTCAGGGCAAATCTCAAAAATAGTAAGAGATATCCTGAAACCAATGCTACTGATTCATTTCAGAATCTCACTTGGAATAAAAATTAATGAAACCTCTTTCTCTAATCCTCTCATTTAATAGAAGTAATATCCAATGACCTTCTAAAAATAGTAAACAAAAAAAATGGTGTTTGCATATTTAATTTCTAATATCTAATTTAAAAAACAGATAAGCAAATATTTGCTTTACTATTTGGAAGCTATAACCTATGTCACTATAGTTTTAACTCAGGTGTGATAAAAACTGTAATCAAACAATGGGATTACCTCTACTAACTGAACACATCCAATCCCTGTTATAGCCATTATGTGTATGGAAACTGCATCCAGCCGGAACCGATCATTTATTTGTACATTTTTATGACATCAAGTTAATATTTATGGGATAACCCAACATCTTCATTCTAATTCTCCTGCTGGTGGATAGCCACTATTTTTATTGCTGTACATTTCATTGATAGTGAAGTAATATTTACCTCACCAAATGGTTAGGTTGGAAGAACTAATAATGACTACATTGTAGAAGCCAATGAGAAAGTAAAGGGAAAGTATGCCTAAGTGATATGGCTGAGGAGCAGAGCTCAGTGAGTATGTGAAGCTTTTAGCCTTTCCATTTGTATTCCTATACTGCTTGAGACATCTGCTAGAACATGCTGTTATTAAATACATGGAACATTACCATAATCACATAATCCCAATCATATAACAGCCCAAGCAGAAAAAGGACTAATTTTCTCAGTAATCGTCATCCTATTGATCTATTTTACAGACAGAATGCTGTTTTCCAACACTGTCTGGTAGTCAGATTGAGAATTTAACTTAGTGTGACTTACCTGTAAGACTATCTCTCTGTTCAGTGAAATCAATAATTTTTTGAGCATAAGAACCTCCATATTTTAAATTAAATAAAAAAAAAGTTCCTTCTACTTCAAGCTTTTGTCTTTATGCTGGATGTTCAGTGGAACAAGTCTTTCATTGCCAGTATTAGTATAATACCTCTTTCAACAAATCCTAAATCAAACTCTTTAGACACTGCTGTAGTATAAATAATAATAACAGAAAGCAATGACAAAGATCAAAAGAAACATTAAACTTGATGTTTCTATTTAATTAGTTTTAGAATAGTTGATATTTAAAAATCTTAAATTACATTATTTCATAAGGTAATTTGTATTGTATAAATAATAACAGAAAGCAATGACAAAGATCAAAAGAAACATTAAACTTGATGTTTCTGTTTAATTAGCTACTAGTTTCATAAGGTGATATAACTTTAAGAACTTAATTTTGCAGATTTTTTACACAATTCTGTGATATATTATTAACAAATAAGATTTTTAAACTAAATCAACTTACTTTCAAAACTTCCCAAACTTTGGATAACAAATTTACAGTTCAAATATCTCTCTAATTAGAATGCATAAATATGACAAAGTAGATACAGGATGCATGACTTTCCCTATACATTTAAATTATGTAAGCAGCACTTTAAAATTATAGTTAAACTTTTGGATGGTATCTTTAAGCAGGGTTTATTAATATGCAGAAATGTAAATATGGCAACCTTAAAGCCAATTAGGAGAGCTACTTTCTAAGCGTGTCTTACTTCCTAGAGAGCAGAAAAGAGACACTGAACATTAATATTTTATATAAACAAGAAAAAGGTGTCTATAGGGAGAGAAAAACAAATCATACCACCTTGTCTGTGAAGTTTATATCAAATCACATAAGGAAGCTATAAATAAGGGTAATTATCTGTTAAACTGTATTTCATTTTATTGAGGCTGTTTAAACTTGCTTCTTTTCAAAATGTAAGCAATTATACCCTGAAATTATTCAAGATTTGAGGAATTTAGTTCAGTCCATTATGAACTGAATATTATTTGTATTAAACGTTTTGCATGCTTAGTGTCAAATATAGAGTTTCTGTGAAATAAGATATTAAGCAAACACTTGAAAAAAATGGTTCTGTAAACAGGCCAACCAGTGTTTCAGTGGTGCACAAAATTCTCAAGGTATGTGTGAAACAATTCAAAATAGCTGAATTTGTATCTGCAATGACAATAGCGAAAGGACTGAGTTATATAGACTTTATTTTAAAAACAGGTCAAGCATGTTGAGTAGCAAATATATATTTTTTTACACAGCAGTCACTAGTCAACAACAGTGCATCTGAATTTTCTATGAAAAATAAAACATGTGACTATTAATGGCTTTACAAGTTCATGTTTCAGATATTTCATTAAGGAAAGGAATAAAGTTTTTCCCAGAGAAATTATTTCCATGATGATGCAAAGTTACAGAACATATTATCTTAAAAAAAAAAAAAAATACATAGACTAATATATTTTATGTTTTGTTCACATTCTAACTATCAACTATAAAATGTTGTTATCATCACTTTTATCCCAATTTATTTTAAGTGTGGTTCTGTTGCAGTAGTGGTAGTCAAATTTTGAAAATAATAAGACACCAAAATGGAACAATGTAAGAATTTACCTAAATTTTAGTTATGCATTTATGAATAGAACACATTTCTTCCGTTCAAAGTCATATTTCAGCAATAGTATCCCCACGTAGCGACATTCTTTCTGAATTTTTGCTGATTTTTCATCCTGACCAAAACTGTACATGACATTTGAATTTGTGGATTAATATGCAATGCTGTAAAGCTCATGACTTCATTTATTTTTTACATTGTGGCTCCCAGTGAGTGAATAAGCAGAATGACAGAGCAAGAAAGTGAAAATATCTGAGCAGCTTTACAACAGGCCCAAAATATAAAGGAGAGACTTTCAGAAGAGTGATTTCCCATATACTTCAGGTACACAAGGAACCAGAACACCAGCTCTTTTCCAACATTCTGTTCACCTGTCTTCCAGCTCTCATTTTTCCTAATTTTCCCTCTTGAAGATATGTTCTTTCCAATTATTCTTTGCCATTGATTCATTTTTTTTCTAATTCAATAATTTTTATTCTGTAAATCCATTTCCTCAAAAATTTTCTCTTCTTTGCAGGCTTCTTTTAGGTCCTTCATTTAATTGTGACTTTTTTCTCTTCCACCCTTTTTTCCCTGTTGTCTTTCTGCTTTCTTGTCTTTCTTGACTAACTCATTCCTCCGGCACTACATGCACTTCTGTTCCCTTTCAGTGTTGTCATCTCAGTTTCAGTATTTGGTCTCTGCCCCACTGTCTTGGTCCAGAGGAGAGACACTAAAAATGTCTCCATCCAGAGGAGAGAGATTTGTTCTTACATATTTCTGTCTTGTGAAATTAAGGCATGAGCAGAGCCAAATACCAAAAGTGAGAATTTTATTAAAGGATAAAGTGAACAGAACAGAGGAAGAGAGAGAAGGGAAGAGAGAGAGATGGGAAAACAGATGAAGGGAGAGGAACAAGAAAGGGGTTATATTGCCACACCCCAAATTCCTCCAGGACTATTTCTCTGGCTGGAGGAAGTCCAAGGAAGGGTGCTGCTGCTTTGGCTTGGAGGAGGTGTTCCCAAATTCATCCTTGGCTAAGGGTGAGGAGGGAGACAGTCTCCAAAGTTCATTTTTTGTTGCTCAGGGATATTTCCAGCAAGTGGTGTCTTCAGTGAAGTCTTTCCTCTTCTTCAGGAGTTCCAACACAAAAAAACCTCTTAGATTGCTGGTGCTGTGCTGTGTTGTCCTTCCAACAGATGTCAGGGTGGTTAAAGTCCCCCATGAGTACCAGGGCCTCTGAGTGTGAAGCTTCTCCTATTTGTTTGTAAAGGGCCTCATCTGCTTCACCTTCCTGATCAGGAGGTCTGTAGCAGACTCCTACTGTGATGTCCCCTTCCCGTGCCTTCCCTTTAACCTTCACCCATATGCTCTCTGTTTTTGTGTTAGGTATTCCTAGGTTGAGCTCCATGGAATCCAGCTTGTTACTGACGTAGAGGGCTACACCCCCTCCCCTTCTCCCCTGCCTGTCCCTCCTGAAAAGTCTATACCCATCTATCCCTACACTCCAGTCATGAGAACCATCCCACCATGTCTCAGTGATGCCAATAATATCATAAGCCTGAAGGCTTGCAAATATTTCTAATTCCTCCTGTTTGTTGCCCATGCTCCTTGCGTTAGTGTAGAGGCATTTCAGTTGTGCCTCTATTGGTGCTGACTTATTCACTGATTTTCTTTTATCCTGTTCTTTGAGCATGCATTCTGTTCTTTGAACATGCTTTTCCACAGCCAGTATATCGACTTGCCTATGCTCAGATACGTTTTTATCTACTTGCTTATCTCTACCCCTCATGCCATAACTACCACGTGAATTACCTCTGGATTTTTCCCCCTTGGCAGACAGAATTTGAATTGGATATGGCCCATCTCTGCTGAACCCTGGATGCACTATTCTGTCCCCAGGATGCTTCAGGGCAGCGGGTTGAGAACCATCACTAAGACCCCGTTGCTCCCACACTGATCTGTCCCCCCACATCTTACCACATGAGGGTGTGATTACTTTGTCCCCCTCCCCCTTCATAACCCGTTTAAAGCCCTGTCAACTAGCCCTGCTGTCTCTTCTGCAACGACCCTCTTCAAGACAGGTCCTGTTAGGTGTCAGCAACTCTGGTGTTGTAAAGGTCATATTATTATCAGAGAATCCAAATTTATGGCAGTGACACCATCGATGCAGCCACGTATTAAAGGACTGCACTCTGCTACTTATTCCGGTGTCTCCTCCATCAGCTGGAATAACAGAGGAGAAGACTATTTGTGCCCCTGAGTTCTGTATCACCTGTCCCAAGGCTCTGAAGTCTTTTTTAATTTTTCTGGGACCACTAGTCATTATTTCCTCTCCTCGTATTTGAAAGATCAATAAAGGATAGTAGTTCATAGAGTGGACTAGGTTAGGAATTTTCTTAAAAACTAACCCAAGCCCCAGGTAGGCAGCACACCTCCCTGTGAGAGGGATCAGCCCGACATATCGGTCCTTCTGTTCCTCTCAGAAGCGAATCACCTACAACTACGACTCTCCGTTTTTTCCTTTGTTCCACTGGTATTAATCTTGCTTCTTGGGGGAGGCTGACACACCTTGGGCAACTCAGTATGTGGGTTTTCCCCCCCATTCTCCTCTGCCTGATCCTCAGTTATTAGCGCCCCATATCTGTTACGCAAGGGGAGCTGGTAAGACCAAGAACATTGGGAGGGGGCTCTCCTGCCCCTGCAAGGAGGTACCTGCCTCCGCACCCCACCCATCACCCCCTTTACCTGTTTTAGCAGGGGAATGAGAGGAAACTGAATCCTCTTCTACCTGTGCTGTCTTCACCTGCTGTCCCTCCTTCAGGGATTGTGTAGTTTGTCTCTGCCAGTGAGCTTCCCCCTTAAAGTCACATAGAGATCTTAGTCTGTCAACTTCCTCCTTAAGCACAGCCACCATACTGAGCAGATCACTCACCTGCTCACACCTCACAAAACTTTCATGCACACCACCCTCCATTCCAATTAGGCTCAGGCGCTCACTGCAGCCAGAGGTCTGGACCCCCACGGATTTGCAGGAGGCACCAGTCTGGGTGCCTACAGTTCTCCTAGACCTGGTATTAGCCCAGGTTGCAACCATGGCAACTACTCTGGTAGTCCAGCGGTGAAGATGCCCAACAACAATCCAGCTTGTCCATGCTGTGCCACCAGGGTCAGGAAGCTGATGAGTCTGATTGAACATTTAAAGAGAGCCCATAGGAAGAGGAAGATTAACTTCCAATGCTCCCGGTGTGGCAAGACAAATGAAAAACACCACAGCATAGCCTGCCACTTACCAAAACGCAAAGGGGCCCAAGAAATTAGTCAGAGGGAAGGGTTAGCGTGTGAGGACTGCAACAGAACTTTTGGAACCAGAATTGTTCTAGGGCAACATAAGAGACTAACTCGCCCAGCCTTAAGAAATGCAGAGAGAATTGCAGAAGCCTGCCCCAAAGAGGCTCTGAAGGAGGTGCCCACAAGCAAGTATGGTCTCAGGAAGAAATAGAACTGCTGCAAAAATTGAACAAGAGAAAGAACATTAACAAACTGATTGCTGAACAGTTGCCAACTAAAACAGCCAAGCAGATCAGCGACAGAAGAAGGCAGAAGCAGCAGCAGCCGTCTTTGATTCCGGCCAGCCAGAAAACACCAAGTCAGAAAGATAAAAGAGGATGAGGGGAGGTTGTCTGATATGCCACTCTTTCTGTGTGGGAATATAGCAGTAATATATAGAGACATGGTAAGGAAATGGGTAAAGAAAGGGAAGTTGTCTACCCTCCAGCATGTGTTTAATCAGGTAATCGAGGGTAAGAAAAATTCATTAAAAGCACTTAACGAAGTGGCTGAGAATGAATATTCATAATTCTTTAAGAAAGTACCTAAGGGAGAAAACCCCAAACACAGCCATCATAGGTCTTAGCCCAAAAAGAGTCAGAAAGGACTCAGAAAAGAGTGGATGAGGAAAAAGGCCACAAAATGTGGGAGATTCCTCCAATTCCAATGCTTCTTCCATTTGGATAGAGGTAAACTGGTTAAGATCATGCAGAATGAGGAGGACTCCTAACAATGTACCATCCCTCTAGAAGAGGTCACCAACACCTATAAATCTAAATGAATTTTCAGGACTTGGTGCTTTCAAATCCTCTGGATGGGCAGATAATTCAGCCTTCTATGAAATTATTACAGACAAAGATTTTTAAAAACATCAAAGAAATGGGTAAAAATTCTCCACCAGGCCCTGATGGACTGGACTTAGCTTGAAAGACATCCTCAAGCTAGACCCAAATTATACTGAGCTCATGGAGTTGTACAATTTTTGGCTGTTTACAGGTAAAATTCTGACATTGTCAGGGGGTGTCAGTCCATCCTGATACCTAAATCATCAGCCCCAGAAAAACAAAAGGACATTAACAATTGGCAGCCAATTACTATTGGGTCCACCATTCTGAGGCTCTATTCTAGGATACTAAGGGCCAGGCTAGCAAGGGTGTGCCACATCAGCCCCAGAAAAAGAGGCTTTATCAGTGCCCTGGAGTGTTACAGCTGTTAATTAAGAATGCAAAAACACAGCACAGGCCCCTTGGCGTTGTCTTTGTCTACCTAGCCAAAGCCTTTGACTCGGTAAACCACGTCCACATCCTAGCAGTCCTGAAACAAAAGGGAGTGGATGATCACATAATTTGCCTAATCTCTATGAGAACATTAACACATGCATCAAAACTGAGGGAGAAGGGACCAAACCTGTAGGGATAAGAAACAAGGTAAAACAGGGAGACCCCATGTCACCATTACTATTCAGTCTATGCATTGACCCTCTGATAAAGAAATTACGATCGTCAGGGGAAGGGTACCAACACGAAGGGGCAGAAGTAACAACAATGGCTTTTGCAGATGATCTGGTACTGCTGAGTGGCTCTTGGGCTGGGATGGAGAAAAACATTTAAATTGTAGAGGCCTTTTGTGAACTAACAGGCCTTTAAACTCAGGATGAGAAGTGCCATAGCTTCTTTATACAGCCTACAAAGGACTCTTACACCATCAATGATTGTCCTTGGCTGGTAAGTGGCACTCCCTTAAATATGATATAGCCAGGCAAATGAGAAAAATATCTAGGCCTGCAAATTGATCCATGGGTGGAGATAGCTAAACCGGAGCTGCAAAACAAATTGGAAAATTGGCTTGACCAAATTCAAAAAGCCCTACTAAAACCATTTCAGAAATTGGACATACTAAATGTTTACACAGTACCCAGACTAATCTACCTAGCTGACCTGACTAATGAAAAGGCCATGTACCTAGAAAATATGGTTTTGACAGTTAGGAATAGGGTTAAGGAATTGTTGCATTTCCCAGCTTGTATTTGTGATGGCATCTTATATTCTAGCACTAAAGATGGGGGCCTAGGTTTGACCCGATTGGCTGGGTTAATTGCTAGTATCCAAACAAGAAGATTACATAGATTGGCTCACTCCTTCGATTGGATAACAAGATGAGTAGGCAAAGCAGATAAAATTGATAAAGAGTACCAAAAGTTATGGGTTTCAGCAGGGGGAGATAAGAAAAAAATACCTGCAATATATGATCCCAACACAATAAAAGTAATTGAGTATAAGGAGAAAGAAAAGTTACCAGAGTGGGGAAAACCTGCCCCTAAGAAAATCTATCCCAAGCTCTGTGAGTGAAGGGAAAAGGAGTTTAAAAATTGGACTACATTAGTATCCCAGGGTCAGGGAATTACAAATTTTTAAAGACTCCACCAGTAACCATTGGATGGTGCATTAAAAAAAAAATTCCGTATAGGAAACTTATAACAGTTCTACAATTGAGAGCAAATGTCTACCCAAATAGAGAGTTCTTAGCAAGGGGCAGACGACAAGAGCAGAATACAAAATGCCGTCACTGTCAGGCAGACAATGGATCATCTGCCCATATAACTGGATACTGTCCTGCCAACCTGGATGCAAGGATCAAAAGACAATCATATTTGTGAGGTGCTCAGTGAGGAGGCAAAAAAAAAAGACTGGCTAGTCTACAATGAACCACTAGTTAGAGATAAGAGCTCATCCCTGTTTAAACTTAGTATTTGTTAAGGACAAGACAGTCTATGTGATTGATGTGACTGTCAGGTATGAGAGTAGGCCAATAACACTGAAAGAAACAGCAGAGGAAAAAGTTAGGAAGTACAAACACCTTAGGGAGGAGATTATTAAGCTTACAAATGCTAGCACTGTGAATTTTGCAGGGTTCCCAATAAGAGCACGAGGTAAGTGGTTTGAAGGCAACTACAAATTGCTGTCAGAATTGGGACTCTCGAAGTCTCGTCAGAATGTGATTGTGCAGTGGTTGTCATCTTGCGCTCTGTTCTCATCAGTGGACATTGTTCACATGTTTGCCAGCAAGGGCAGAATAGATTAGAGACATAATAACACCATGTCCCTTAACCCTGGCGTAAGACTTCTTTGAAGCCAAAGGACGTGTGTCCATGGGGCCTTCGGCCTAGTGACAAAGAACCTGATGGTGGAACAGGAGCAGCCTTTCCAGTGAGAATCTCATAATGATTATATTCCATGATGCTGTCACGTACCAATGAACACCATCTAACCGGTAACACTAACTACCAACTGACTATGACCAAATGGATGGACAGGCCACCCTCACTTAACCCAGAAAGTGACATACCCTGGTATGTTCAATAAATAGCCAATGGTTAAAGGACACGTGTTTATGTTAACTTATATAAGTGGTGTGTTCTGCATCATAAAGTGACAAATTAACTTGCATCAAGTTGCGTCCCATCTCTCAATCGCGGCAGATATCCATGGTAATGTCTTCTCCCACTCACTCACCTCTCATTCAATAAAGCTCTTATAGGCCCAGTGTCTTCTATTCAGTTTTTCTGCAGCTCCCTCTGGCCACCCTAGACACATTAATGCATAAATGACTACCAAGTGTGCTATCAGTGAGTAGACCTGACCCATCAGGCAGGTCGTTTATTGATGTGCATTCCAGGAGTTCTTGTGGCTGCAGGGGTCTGATGCCCCTCCTCCCTTCACTTCAATACACATGCCTGGACATTCATGCAACCACCTGAGCAGCTGTTGTCAGAGTGCAAGCAAAGGTGGTTTTTATCTTTGTTAGTTTACATATATAAGAGAGACAAGATTTAGTCTCTTACAGCCACCTACAATAAATACTCACAATACAGGAAAGGCAGAGACATTTCCACGCTGATTACTTAGAAAAGTGGGAAGAAATGCCTTTGTGCTCAGACAGATCAAAGCACGAAGTTGATAAGCTCTCTGCTGCCTCAAGTCTCACTGGGCTATTATAGGGAGGACACTCTACATCCCTTTTCGTGAGCTTTGGGCTGTGTCTTCTCAGATGGTAAGACACCAAGTTCTTTAATGCCTTTTAGAGGCAGAATATCGAAAATACTTTGACACAGTAGTAGATGAGGTATGTTACAAAATTATTAGAAAAGAGGTGTATGTTCTTGTTCAGGTCAAATTAAAGTGGCTACCTAACTTAATGGATTGCATTGACAACAAAAACTGAAGATTGCTAGAAAAAATTTAAAGTTATTTTGCACTCCTTCAATACCATCTATGTTGCATGGGTATGTATCATAAGTATAATGTTGGAAAGTACAGAGATTACATTTCGTCTAATGGAACCTGACAGATATAGAAAGCATTGGCTTTCAGCAGTTGTCCTTCATGAATTACATTAAAAATTGATCTGCTCTTTTGTGGGGGGAATAGGTGCTAAGTTCAATAAAGGGATCTAGAGGATTATTTTTAATTCATGTTAATTATGTTATTTGACAGTTATTTATTGATAAAGTTCTTCTTAGATATGCAAGCACATCCACAGCAAGGACTAGTAGAAAAAAAAGTGTTTTGGTTTTGAAAGTAAATACTTTTACCAAAAAAACCCTATATATCTGCTTTTTCTAGTTTGAATTTGTGATGTGATCACACTCACAAATATCTGCAATTTTGTGTGATCTCACTGTAATCAATAGAGCTTATTTGAACTATTTTTTTTTTGCTAGCAAATGCAGAGTTTTTGAAGAGTAACTCACTAGTTATAAATAGCAAATTATCTTATAGTTGATGCAATTTTTAAATCATAGGACATGAAATTTATGTGCTATTAGCTGAGAAGAGAATGATAAATTTATGAGTATGAATGATTCTAGTTGAAATTCAAAGGACATATGACATGTGTCTACTGCTGCTTATAACAGTTAAAGTTAGTTGTTCTAAAATGAGACGTAATTTAATCCATGTACCTTTAAGGTGATTATATTTCCATGCATTGGGAAAAAAAAAAAGAAAAATCAAAAGAAAACCAAATAAGCAAGCAAACAAAAAAACTCCAAACTAAAACAAATAACAAGCCTCACAACACAAAACAAGCTAAATACACTCCAGATTTTTATATCTAAAATTGAATTCCTAACACTCTTGGGGACACTTTACCTTACTTCTACGCACCTATCATCATCAGAAAAAAAATGTATAAATCATCATATCTCTTAAATACCTTTTCTAGTAGTAAGGTAGTAAACAGAATTTAGTCAAAATTCCCTAGGAACTCATATTATTCCCAGGACCACCACAGAAAATTCCAGAAGAAAAATACAGTGAAAAGCATGTTTTCTGAAATATTTAACAATTGTTTGGATTAATTTGAAATTCACTTTTAGGCTTAGAGCAGTATCACAAGCGTACATTTTCACTCTAAACACAACATGTTTGATGAAGTCTGTAACATTTTCCTGACACTATTTCTGTTCACACAGGAGCAGTCCATGTCTTTGATCCTCCTACCACTGATCTCAGTATTTACTGCAAGGACTGCGGAGTGTTATAAATTTGAAAAATGTAGATGCCCCTAAATCTTATGAAATAACAAAAAACTCAAACAAGCAAACAAATGTTGTAATTAAATAAGAACACAGAAGTAAATTCAATCTGGTATTCCCAGGAAAACAAAGTAAAATGAAAAGGAAAACACCAAATCTAAAAGTATACCTACCTTCCTCAACTTATCTCCACAGCTGCTTCCATTTTCCTTTCAGCTGAGAGGCCTAGTGTTTTAATCAAATTTTTCTTCTCCTTACACTTTTCACTTAGAATATAAACAGGTAGTGTCAAGTCATAATGATGACCCATTTTATGATGAATACAAAGTGCCCCAATTAATATCTCTTATAGAAGTCTTTTAATTGAACTGCTACACAGTAAGCAGATTAACAAAGAATTACATGGCTGTAAAGAGATCCTAATTATAAAACTTCAAAGATTTATTACTTTACAGGTGGTTGTAATACATTTGATATTCTCACAAAGTTCACCTAGGTCAGCTCATCGTGTCTTTCGGGCTGACAAGTATAGATACATTAACTGTCTGTCTTTGGTTTTTTCTGAGTAAATTGGAATTCATAATTTTTGGTGACACTTGTCCTAGCTTAAATTCATATATTCTCTCTGTTAATTGGGAAAGGTATTGTTGATTCTCAAGGTTTTTGGTTTTTTTTAGGTCAATCTGAAAAATACATTATTTTCCATTATATCCTAGATGAAGTTTTGTTCAGACTACTCTGTTCCAATTCCTAATTAATAGGCCTGAAAAAACTGGAAGGAAATTTGTTCTGGGTTAATGAATTTTGGAAGCAAAATATGTGACATCACACACTGAAAATCAGTTATCTAGCAGTCAATCCCTATTGTTATCACGCTTAAAATGAGGGGTGTATAACAGTGAGGATTTCACAGAAACAAAATTCATCACACACCCTCTTGAAAAATGTATTCCTCCCTGCAATTTAAGTAACGCTGTGAAAATTCCTACTTCTCTTAGTGTCTTGATGCCTGGTGAATAGAATACATGATTAACTTATATGTTGGTTAACATTTCTATCTTGCTGGAGCTAGTTCTTATTTCCCCTCAATTTGAGGCATCAGAAATTAATTTAGTGCTGTCCTTGAATATTATCTCAATTATGGGATTGAAATAACTTCAACTAACCTCACAAATGTAAATGTTTTAGACAGAAGCTTTCCTTACAAGTAATACAGGAATACTGCAGCACAAAGACATTATATTAAGACACTGCTCTAATTTATAATATAGATTAATTGATGTAGTTTTTTGCATTGAAATATGTACTTTCTCCATTCACATAGGCAGATTTAGTGTTCACTGGAAACTTTTCCATGTACCCTTTCTTGCTTCTTTGGAAAAGTCAAATAACTATAAAATATACATTACTTAACTAGTTAGGCCCTTGAGATAACTACATTTACACAGCAGAAGTTGTGATAAAATCATGTGTTACAAGAAAGCATGAATAGAGACAGATTATTCATTTCTTTCCCTGAACACATTTTGAGCATTATAAGGAATTGTAACTAGCCTGAATGCATATGACTCAGAGCGGATTCAGGGGAGACAACAACACAATAGTCAAGAGCTATTGTGAACAACCCATCCATCTAACCACAGTGCTGGGCTGTGTCCTACTGAAGAGAAATTTGGAATAAACTAACTTCTGTAATTATGCAAACACAACAATAAATCAATTATCTTGCACCATAACTAGTGAACAACCCAGGACTCATTGAGCTCTCCTGCAAAACAGAGGCTTACAAGTCAGAGTCATATATTGAGTAGGGATGGCTCTCAAGGTTATTCCTCCAGATTGAGGGCTTCCCTGTGTGATGGAAGAGGTTATGATTAATTAATGTGAGATGATTTCCCAAAATGAATATTTTTTATTAATTATTTTATTTCCAAACTTTTCCACCCTGACCACTTAGTTTTAATATTAAACAGGTTTGATTGTAAGTCATGTAATGATTACATGAATGATATCTAGATCTAGTAGTAATAACCATTAATATGCATAAATTATTAATTTCATTGCTGTTAATTAACTGATTAATGAATTAACACTGGAAGAGATCTTTTGTGGTCAGTAGTGCCACGTGGCCACTAGATGGAATTCAGGCCCCCTTCCTGCTTAAGGTAGAATCTAGATAATATGCGAAGTTTTAGGTTTACTCACA
The DNA here is from genome assembly GCA_013396835.1 of Psilopogon haemacephalus. Lineage (NCBI taxonomy): Eukaryota > Metazoa > Chordata > Aves > Piciformes > Megalaimidae > Psilopogon > Psilopogon haemacephalus. The sequence goes on from VWZI01020012.1 coordinate 26,476, forward strand.
AGTATTATTTATCCTGTCTTGTGGGATTATCAATAAACTGAAAGTACCCAGAACACTTGCAGGGTTTCTGGTGGTTCTGGCTGCTCCCGTGGCTGAGATTGATTCACTCCAGGCTCCACAGACTGCTGGAGGAAGGAGAGGGGGGCAGAAGGTTTCTGACCTGTTCCTGACTTTTCAACGATCTGCATGCCTTCAGGCTTGCTCATCTTCAGGAGATGGTGACTGCTCCAGCAGGTGCAGGCAGACATCTTGTGATGTGTCTCAGCAGGTGTGTATCTCATGCTAATTGTGTGAAGTCTATTCAAGTTGCTCCTGGAAAGACTCGAAATGGTTCCAGGGTGGAATATAGTTTATATTGCTATATATAATAATAATAAAGCATTACAAGCAGATTATAGGATGCAGAACACAAAATAATGGCAAAATCATGGCAGAAGCATAAGCATGGCAAAAGCATCTTGTGTCACCTGCTTATCTGATATTATATCAATACCTGAGATTGATCGGACCATTTTGAACATTAGCTTATCCAATCAGAGTGTCAGTAAGCGAAGTCATGACCACCATATTGGGGGGAGAACATAGGCCCAGCACAGGCATAGCATGAGGATAGTGTGTGCAACTTGATTACCATGGGTACAAGCAAGAGAAAAACAAGTTATGTAAGACAGAGTGCTCAGTCTCCATGGCTCCAGGTCTTTCATCCTTTTTTTCCCCATGGTTGCTTCTTCCCCAAAACAGAGGGAAGGCAGAAAAATATGTGTGGGCAAGCCAGCACATGTGCAGGCCTGTTTTGGCCCTTCAGGTCTACCACGACACCCTGCTGCAATGGATTGTCACCAAGTGATTGATAATTGCATGCTAAACTTTGAAGCTAATTGATAAAAATTATAGAATGCACATATGTAGTTGTTCAGACATAAACCATTGACCAATCCTGGAACTAGGATTGAAACTAACTGCAACTAGACCTCTCTCTGAGAAAGAGTTTAGAGAGTAAAGGACTTCTCTCTGAACCTTGTGATTCAACGGCAAGGTCTCCCTCAAAGTTTTATCTGCCTCTGCCCTAGCAAGTAATCAAGTGTACCTTGCAATGGAATTTTGTTAAATCGTTGTCACATTTATTATCAAGCTTTGTTAAATCTCTGTTCTATATCAATAAGCACATTGCTACTTCTCTTTATCTGGAACACCTTCTCAATTTTTTTTTTTTTTTTTTAACAAAGCCTGAAAAGTGAACCTATTGCCACATGCTTTTGTGGAAGATAAAATATTTATTACAATATAACAATTAGTTACAATCACAGGGCATGGATGTGATTAAATCAACCTGAATAGTTTTCCTGTACTACATTACTGTGCAGTTCTCTGAGTCTGTGTACAGGTATGGATGTGGCTGGAAGGAAGAAGGCAGAACAGGAAAGGGTAGAGAGGGTGCAACAGAGTATTTCAGCCCTTACCTCGCTGATATGCTTAACTGGTGATCCACTCTTGGCTTCTGTCTGAAGCAGGAAGAAAATATCTTCTCATCCATTATTGGCCATTCTTGTATTTCACTGTGGCTAAAAGGCAACCTGAAGTCCTGGAAAGACTGGGGAATTATTAAAGGTACTCTCCATGGCCCTTTAATTTTAATGATTTTTCCTTTAGAATTCTTCCATTTTACTGATTCCTCCTTCTTCTGGAGGCCTTAGCCCATAATCTTTCCACTGAGAACACAGGACTGGATCTGTTGGAGAGAGCCCAGAGGAGGGCCATGAAGATGATCAAGGTGCTAGAGCAATTTTCATAAAATGACAGGCTGAGGGAATGGGATCTGTTCTTCGTGGAGAAGGGAGGACTCCAGGGAGACCTTATAGCAGCTTTCCAGTTCCTGAAGGGGGCTTACAAGAAAGCTGGAGAGGGACTTTTTATGAGGCCATGTTGTAACAGGACAAGGGGCAATGGCAGTAACCTAGAGCAGGGTAGATTTATATTAGACATTAGGAAGAAGTTCTTTACTATGAGGATGGTGAGACACTGGAATGGGATGCCCAGAGCATTTGTGGACACCTCTTCCCTGGAAGAGCTTAAGTTCATGTGGAGAGATTTCTGAGAAGAAATAGCCTGATAGTGGTGAACAACCCACTGCCAGGAAGATGTGTGAAAGAAAAGCACAGCTGAACACCTATGAAGTGGAAGTGCAACTGGAAAGAACAGAAGGGAAACAGAGATGCAGACTGGGACGGTTCCTGCTTCTGAAAAAGTTACCCAGAAGTTTCTCAATAACTATGAGGTCATTGTTGTTGTTACGTAAACCAATTATTGTCTTCCACATATGATCTCCTGCACCAATTACTTTGTGGTATCTGCAGACACCCGCCGCTTGCCGGCTATAAAAGGGCTGTAGAATCGCTAATAAACGGAGCAATTGCATAAATCATGTTGATTGGACAGCTGCTCATGGGGTGCTACTCCTGACAAGTTCAGACTAGATGAGGCTTTGAACTCAGGAGAAACCAGGCAAACATCACAGAATCACAGAACTTTACAGGTCGGAAAGGACCTCCAGAGATCGAGTCCAACCTCTCTGCAAAGGCAGGATCTCCCAGGTTAGCATCCCCTAGGATGCTCAGGAATGCATCCAGGTAGGTTTTGAAAATCTCCAAAGAAAGAGACTCCGCAATCTCTCTGGGCAGCCTGTTAGAGTGCTCCTTCACCCTCACTGTAAAGAAATTTCTCCTGATGTTGAGGCAAAACCTTCTATATTCCAATTTGTAGCTGTTGCACCTTGTCTTAGTGCTGCTGACCAGCGAAAAGAGATTGGCTCTATCCACTTGACATCCACGCCTCAGATATTTGTATACATTGATGAAATCTCCTCTCAGTCTTCTCTTCTCCAGACTACATAGCCCCAGGTCTTTCAGTCTCTCTTTGTAGGAGAGATGCTGAAGCTATCCAATCATCCTCATGGCTCTCTGCTGGACTCTTTCCAACAGGTCCTTGTCTCTTGAGCCAGGGAGCCTGAAACTGGACACAGTATTGCAGGTGTGGCCTCAGAAGGGCAGAGTAGAAGGGGGAGAAGAACCTCCCTGGACCTGCTGGACACACTTTTTGTGATGCACCCCAGGATGCCTTTGGGTATCTTGGCCTCAAGAGCACATTGCTGTCCACCAGGACTCCAAGGTCTTTGTCCACAATCTGCTTTCCAGCAGGGAAGCCCCTACCCTGTACTTGTGCCCGTTGTTATTCCTCTCCCTGCACTTGTCCTGATGGAATTTTATGTTGTTAGCTTTCATTCAGCACTCAGCCTGTCCAGATCTCATTGGATAGCAGCATAGCCTGACAGACTGTCAGCCACCCCTCCTGAGTGTTGTATCATCGGTGAACTTGCTCAGGATACACTCAACGGCCTCATGCAGATTGTTGATAAAGATATTGAACAAAACTGGACAGTACCCTTCCCTTCCCTTCCTTTCCTCTCCATCTTCCTTTTTCCCCCCATCTTCCTTTTTCCCCCATCTTCCTTTTTCCCCCATCTTCCTCTTTTCCTCTCCATCTCCTTTCTTTTCTCCCACTTTCCTCTTTTCATCTCCATCTCCATCCTTTTCCTCTCCATCCGATTTCTTTCCATCTTCCTCTTTTCAGTACTACCTCCCCTTTTCCACCCCACATCACATTTTTCTCTTCCCCCTCCCCTCTTTTCCCCCCCAAACCCAGAGCACCTGAGTCCTATTGGAGCCTCCTTCTGCCCCAGGTGTGACCACTTTGTCCTCCCTGCCCACTCCCCTTTTTAATCAGCCCCAGGAAAGGCAGAAGACCCTATTTTGCCCAAATAGGCAGAGGGATCATCTTCCTGTCAACAATGATGAGTCTTTATGGTGCACACCAGGTGACTGGGAAGGGGACAAAAGGCTGGGGGACCTGGTAGCCGCCTGGTTAGGCAGGTATAGGCTTGCTGGTCATTCTAGCAATTGCCCATGGGTGCTGACTGGGTCTTCTTTCTTAGGCTGAGCTCCTCTATGTTCAGCTGCCTTTTTTCTGCTCATTTGTAAAACCATAAACATGCCAGGAATAAATCTGTGATACATTTTGAGAAGCATTCTCAATGTCTGAGGATCCCTAACAAGGAATATGCAATAAACCAGAACTGTTTTCCAGCAGGACAGCCTCCAACCTGTACTGGTGCCTGTTGTTATTCCTCCCCAGACGGAAGACCCTGCACTTGTCCTTCTTGAACTTCCTGAGGTCCTCAGATGGTTGAAAACAGCATACTTAAGACCAAATGAAAGTCATTCAGAAAAATAGGGGAATGATAAATCTTAAAATCCTCTTTAAAGGATGAATGAAAATATCAGTAGAGTGGTATAGTTTTCTCAGCAGTTCTCAAAAGTTCTGGAAAACTTGTTTTGTTCCTCGTTTTGCTTCTTGTGGTAGTCTGGGAGTTACCTGCCTCACCCTCCCCGCCCCCCTCCGACTTTTAAAATCACCTGGACTAGACTCAGCTGGCTGGAAGTTAATACATGAAGCTTTATATTTACAGCTTTGCACAATATGCAAGCAAATATTTACAATATATTATAAATATCCATAGTAAAAAGGTAATACAGAAACACCACACTCCTCTCAGAGATCAGAGTCCCCAATAGTTGTTCCAAACCACTCTTCCACCTTCCCACCAACACCCAATCTTGTCCCACCATCTGTCTTGCATGCCAGGTAAACAGGGAAGACTGGCTGAGGGTGGGGATAGAAGCAGGAATTCATTAATTTGGTTACAAAGATTCAGCTAGAAGCCAAAGAGAGGGAGAGACCAACAGCCCAAATCTCAAACCCGAGCATCTCTGTCTTATCTATGTTTGGGTTCTTACTTTTGTATCAGTCAGCAAACATATGAGTGAAGGAGACATCACTGTTTTCCTTTCTCAGCCTATAATCTAATTTCTCTTATTAAAATATTCCAATTAACCTCAAACTAGCACACTTCTACACCTTCCTATATTAAAATAACATGTAGCTTTGACACTTTTTAGAGTATCTTGCAGAAACCACTTGCACTGTGAAAGGTAACTCAGTGTAACAGCAAACATGCTTCCAGGAAATAAGCATTCTCACATAGGAAGAGTGCTTGTAGAGCATCTGCAGTAATTTTAAACTGTAGGCATGCAAAACATCACATTGGCTTAGGCAAGCCAGTCTTAGGATTTGAAAGTTCCTGAAAGGCATCTGTATTCAAAATGATACAGCTGAAACAGCTGCACCATAATGATCAGCATAAAGAATAACTAAGCATATCTGGTCTAGTAGCTGAAATAATTTTCAGCTACACTGTTGAATTCCTTTTGTTTGATATATATATTACATGCATTTTTTAAAGTCTTGGAATGACACTACTACTGATAAGCCCCTAAAGTGTGACAAACTTCTACGTTTATTAACTGATAAAAAGGAAGAAACTGTCTGCAGCATCTCTGCTTATTCATGGGGTGCAAAGCAAACAACCTGAAACTAGATCTTAAACCTGGACCAGTAAGATTTGGGACTGGAAACTATATAGCTACATTACACAGGCCATTGACTCAGCTAATTAGACTGCATATGGTGTCACAGTAATGTATCAGAGAGTTAAACTGCTATCAGAAACAGAACTAGCTCTCTATGGAGTTAGGCTGTAGCAGCTGGTTCAGTGAACACCTGACTTTAGAAAAATATGAATGGTAAAATTATGTCTCTTCTGGAAGCAAGAGCAGAAGGTGTAACCATACAACTCCTCATTTCTGATTGTAGTCCTAACTAGTAGTCATTATCCTACATACAAAAACCTGCTCTATCATTAAAAGCGGCTTCTGTCTTCATGACTGATAAGAGTGTGAGATCTGAACCTTATGTAGGTACTTTTCTACACACTTGGGTAAAATGCCTAGATGATACAGTAGTCCTTTGGCACAAGATCAGCAGGCTTGATGCATAGGGCATGTGAGTTTCAGTCTTTCTTTCAAGCAGCTTCTGAAGATGGCTTTGTATCACTAATTTATGCAGTTTGATCCAGTTTGGGAGTGTCAGTAATTATCTGAGAAACCTTTCCAGATGGATCCCTTAAGGGAATTTGTTAGAATGATGTCAGTTTTCTAAACAGGAAAACAGACATCTATTAAGGGTGATTTTTAACTCAGCATGAGAGGCAGAATGGACCTGGTATTCTTCAGGTCCTAAACCTGCAGTCAAAAGCCAACAAGTCAATGAAATAAATTTCTTATGTATAGAGATGTGGCAGAGCAGGACACTGCCCCACCGGAGGTTTAAATGAGGTGTGAACTGTGGTGAGGCCGGGTGATGCCCCACCGGAGGTTTGAATGGGGTGTGAACTTTGTCAGGGCGCACGCCCAGTCCACTGGCCCACCAGAGGTGTGAATGGGGCAGGAAATGGTCTTCCTCCCTCCCCACCTCTGTCACCTGAGGCTTAGTACAATAGGTGTGAAGTGCCTTCTCCCGCCCTCCCAGGGCTTGAACAGGGAGGCAACAAATCACCTCAGTATATATATGGCAGCTGGACAGAGTGGAGCAGGACTTGCAAGGACTTTGCACGGACCTCCACTGAGACCTTCGCTGGGACCTGCACTCAGACCTGAACGGACCTGAACACGGACCTGGAGACACGAACCTCGCACGGACTTTGAGACAGTCTCCCATTTGTAAGTAGGGCAAAGCTGTTTCAAACTTTTCCATTTTTCCTGAATTACAAGAAAAGGTATCCTTGTGAAGACTTTTTCCCAACCAAATTAGAACCCAACTTGAACTAATCTACACACAGATTGTGGGTGGGGCTTTTTGGAAATTATAAAAGCTACATAACTTATAATTTCAGCTTCTTCAATTGCCCCCAATCAATACAAGAGAGTACAGGTGAGGGGAAGGTTTTTGTCTGACTTCCTACTCAGTTAGCATCTATGGAGTGTCAACAAATGAGAAATGAAAGCAAGAACTAGAACGTAAATGCAAAAATCTGTGAAATACAGTGAAAATGCAGGTGGTATTTGAGGCTGTAGTCAACTTCCAGAGCTGATGTTATGAAAGTGATGATATGCTATGCCAATTGCCTGAGTATGACCCAATGTACTGTCTAATAAATATAAGGCATTAAAGTGTTATCAAATATTGATATTTAACTTTATTGATAGGTTTAGGAATCAGTCCCCAACAATTGCAGTGTATCATTATAGTTTATATTACTCAAATAGAATATTAAAAAATTAACATATAAGAAGGTACAAAATAGTAATTAAAAGACTTGTTTATCACTAGAACTGAAAAAATTTAATCTTGGAATATTTCCTATTCTATTTAGGAATTTATCTTATAGGTCAGGCTCATTTCAGCTGTGGAAACAACAAAAAAGATTCCCACTTAAATGGAAAAAACTGTATTATTGTGTGGGTTGTTTGGGGGTTTTTTATGTCTTTTTTTTCCTCTTTTCTTTTTTTTTTTCTTTCTCTCCTGGCAGTCTGTATGACAGACTAATGCTGTTCTGGAAAAGCATCTGAAGGTCATGTGCTTTAACTATGCAGCCAGCTCATCTATTCAGCAAAAAAGTTAGAAAAGCTGTTTGAAGCCTGCATAATTTATGCAGGTCAAAGCTAGAAAGGATAAGAAAGGAAAGTTTTAACCAATGAGATTATTACTAATGATCTCATTATGCAAGCCTTTCCCTTTGCAGAGTATTGCTCCTCATTCTTGAAATTCCTAACTATATAAGCATATACATATTTGTTCACACATATAATCTATTTCTTCAGTTTAGGAAATTGTATTGAGGTATATTGGTTTATATTTTTGCCGGTTACATGTCTAACTCTCTTTGGTCTTATATCTATTTGCATATGTTAATTCCTTCATACTTAAACACAATCATTGTTATTTCGTTCCTTTTCTCTGTGTGTTTTTTTTTTTCCTTTTCTTTTTGATCAAAATGATTTTTAAAAAAACTTTTATTTAAGTACTGTCAGTGTAAACTATATGGCACATCCCAGGGTACTGGTCTCCAGTAAGGCTGGCTGTATAGCTGTAAAAGAAGCAACCTAGTAAGTGATACGCTACCTATTGGGAAATAGTTTTACCAAAGTTATTTTTTAAAAGGATTCTTTTGCTTTTACATAAAAATATACCCTTTCTGCACCATTGTACCTGAGAGCTAAAAGTCTGAAAAGAACAAATCTTGCTTTTGAAGGTCTTCAGTAGACTCTCTCTCTGTTGAGTACACAGGCAAGATAGTAATTTACTGCAGGAGTAAAGATTTAGTAAGTGAAACAGGCTAGACCCCAGCTCCCTGTGGCTGTCTGAAATGCCTATTCAGCCAGCAGGTGATCTTGTAGCAGCAGCAGTTTCTTACTTTGCTGGTTACACTGAGCAGTTCCAATTAAGGAGGAGGATTATTCTCTGCATGGGAGCTGGCAACAACTCTAATGTCAGAATCATCAGGCTGGTCACAAAAAAAAAAAAAAAAAAAAAAAAAAGTGAAGATGAAAAGCATTAGTCTGATTTCACACCAGCCAAGAAAAAGTAATGGATAACTGGGGTAACTATCAAAAGCAGCTCTGATGACAGGAGGTTGGCATGGAAGATAGTTGGCATGTCTTTTAAATATATTTCTCAACACGTCTCTTCACATGACAACAGTTCAGTCAATGACAAGAGTTACCTAAGAACTACTCCTCATACAGACTTTGCAGAAGAAGGATTGTTCAGTGTTCTTGAATACATCCCTAACCACAGTATACACATATGATACTCACAGTATTAGGTGCCCAGTTAAGCTATCCACCCATTCTTATACCTTTACCTAATCAATGATAAGGAAAAGAGAGCTTTGTCAAAGGGCACCTCAACCTTCTTATAACTGCAGTTACTTAATATTTGGTCACTGTTTTGAAACATCTTTCTTAGCTGATTGCTGAAAGACCAGAAGTTAGACACCTTGGTAACTAAAACTGGCAGAGTGAATCCAGGTCTAATTAGATTCCTCATTCCTCTAATTAAATTCACTCAGCCAGCTGTCAGTTAAGGAATGAAGCTTTATATTCACAGCTTAGCACAATATAGAAGCAGATATTTACAATATGTTACAAATATTTACAGCTGTGTACAGTAAAAAGGTAATGCAGAAACACAATATCCCCTCCCAGGAATCAGAGTCCCCTAGAACGGTTCCCAACCACCCTTCCACCTTTCCTTTCCTGCCCCCACCCCCTCCCCCCCCCAGTCTTATCCCAGAATCTACCTTACAAGTAAGGTAAACAAGGAAGATCGGCCAGGGGGGTTAGAAGCAGAATTGATTAATTGGGTCACACAGATCCAGCTAGAAACCAGGGAGAGAGAGATCAGACTCTGCAAACAGAAACATACTGTCTTATCTATGCTTATGTTCTTGCTTTTGTGTATCTCAGTAAACGTGTGAGTGAAGTAGACATCAACATTGTTTTCTTTTCACAGCCTATAATCAAAATTTCTCATTAAAATAGTCCAATTAGCCTCAAACCAGCACAATGCCCTAGAATATCTCATAAATTCAGGCGAACTGGAAAATTTGATGTTTCTGGCTACATGAATTTTAATATATTTCTGTATCTATGTACCTGTATCTATGTACCTGTATCTATGTACCTGTATTCTGGCTACATTAATTTTAATATATTTCTGTATCTACACCTGTATCTATGTACCTGTATCTATGTACCTGTATTCTGGCTACATTAATTTTAATATATTTCTGTATCTACACCTGTATCTATGTACCTGTATCTATGTACCTGTTTATCTCAACCTGTGGTTGAGAGAGTTTATCAAATATTTATCAAGAAATGTTACTATTCTGCATTGAAATAGAAAGATGTTTTGCCATCCAAAATAACACCTTATATTTCCTAACACAATATCACTAGTCAAATCCTTGTTGTTTCATCAGTTTCCAAATTGCCACTGATTAGATAGCCTCATTATTCAAATTAAATCTACAGTTAACAGTTGTTAAACAGATATCAGATCCTTGAAGTCATATTTCTGAGAAAGTTAAAAATAAGTCTTCTAATAAAACAAGGATATGATTCTATCTGTAAGATTCTTACTATTCAGTCCTGAAGTGTTGCCTCTTAACATAGCCTTGAACATCTGAGGATTCTTCTTGTCTGTAAACATGTGCAGAAGATGCATGCAACCATATAGAGATACCACTGTCTTGACAAAACAAAACCAGGCAAACAGAAACACTTCCCTTGCTAACAATTCATGTGGATGTATTCATATGTTGTCTCATTCACAGCTGATGTACTTCTGGAGGAAATTCCTGTCTGTGTGCTTATTGTTACAGAACAGATACACAAAAAAAATTCTGAAAACAAAATAAGACAAAAATTCAGCAAGAAGTTGGAAACATAACCTTGAGGAACACCAGTAAAATTTACCCATTTGAAAGCTTTGTCTGGAGAGTTTTATTAAAGTGGGTTTGTTTTGTTTGGGTTGTTTGTTTGTTTGTTTTTAATCCACTCTACTTCTGTAACAGCTAGCTTTAGCAGTCACATGATGATCTGATAACCTAGATTGATTGGCTGTTATGGACCTGGGCTTGAATGATGTTGAGGTGAACAGAAAATTTCTGTATTTGCGCTGTTAACAGATAGTATCACTAAGACAGTTTTTAGAGAAGATTGGGAAGAAAAAAATGTCTTACTTTACAGCATGATGACTATAAGACCCAAAGCACCAAATATATAGGAGGAAAGAACAATTATAGATAAGTAAAAGAAATCAATATGTAGGGTGTGGGGTTTTTTTGTTGGTGTTTTTTTTTTTTCCCACTGGATGGCAATGTCCACGGTTGGAGAATGGAATGCACAATTGCTACTGTGGTCTACAAATTACTTTTTCTGATGAGGAAGAAGGTTGTTTTGACTCCAGGTTGAAAGATTTAAAAGTTATTGTAGAATTGTTCAAATAAAATCCATGTAAAAGTGGACAAAGAAAAGTTGAACCAGAGGAGGCATAGCAGTCATATCAAAACAGCTATCTCTTATTCTTCAAAATACTTCATTTTTGACTTCTAGAAGGCAGCAGCTAATCAGAACTAGTAACAGATTATTAACAACAGAAGCTATGAAGCTGCTGCAGTGATTACCACTAGAAAAGCTAAAGTAATAAGCAGCAAAAAGTTACAAACTAAAATCATGGTATGGAGACATGGCATTGCAATGACTTTTTATAAACAATGCTCAGCTCAACGGTGTCAAATGATGTTAGGTACAAAATTCCAATGAAAATTATTTTAAAAGCAAAGAAAGCACTTGAGGCAAAGAAACTATTTAACATTTTATACTTACAATAAAGAAACTTGCACAAGATTTCAAACTTTGACCAGTGGCATGCAACTAATTTTTATCCCTAAAGTGATGCTAAAACTAATTCCTACCTCTCAGAAATATTTTCCAACTTCAAGTGCACCAATTTCAAGAATTTGATTACATTATAAATAGATTTTTGTTAGTTGAAGAAAAAAGTATACAGAACAAACTATATGTATTGCATTAGTGTTTTTCTTTCATATGAAAAAAAAATCTATTTTAAAAACATAAACAATTTTATGCTTCTGTCACCTAATGTATCAATACACATATATCTTATAAGTATTTGTATAGTTTCCAAATGAATGAATTCATTACTTCCTATAATTTCTACATTAAACATTGACCTAAATATTCTGATGGAATAATTTTTCAATGATCTTAAATGAAGAGGAAGATATAATGCAACTAACAAATAACCATTCACAGATAACTTTCTTCTTTTAAGTAGGTCTTTTAAACTCTGAAAGACTAGCAGTCATACATAATTATGTGCATGTATTTGCAGTTTCAAATTTCTATGTTTAGACACAAGAGAAATATCATCATCGTTAGTCTGACACTGCAGAATGTTTCATGTCCCTAATTAAGCAAATCTCCCTAAGAGTTTTCAAAGGGTACAGTCCTGAAGAAGCAGGGGGTGTAAAATGGTGAGGACAGGCAGGGGTGAAATATGGGAAAGCTTAGTTCTCTTTTTGCAGAGCACGATAACTGTGTGCATAGAAATTCCAGTCTGCTCTGTTAGTTTGTCACCATAGCAACTCCTGCAGAAGCTAGAGGCAAAAACAGAGTATTAGGTGGTCTCTTTCCTCTAGACCACTGCAGTAGAAAATAAGCAAAAAGCAGAAAGAAAGGTGGCAGAGACTTTTGTTCAAGAAGTTTACAGTGCAAATTTCAAGAGTCATTCTTCCCCATCCTCTCCTATTGAGCCCTTAAAAAGTTGTATTTGACTTTTTTAAAAAAGAAGCCATATTCCAAAATAATATAATCAAAATATCTGGGTAGCGACCTAAAGTTAGAAGAGTGGACAAACCTTTATTGCAGAATTTAGTTACATAGAGAATTATTTGTGCATAGAGTGTTTTCTTCCTTTCTTAAATATATATAGGCAATTAAATGGTAGTGAACTAATTTTTTTTCCTAGCCATGAGAGGCAAATAATATTAATAAATGCTTTTTTTCCCTTTTTCCTGTAGAGTAAGCAGTCATCAGAATTAAAATAAGTACCAGTTTGCTGTCTTCTCATGTGCGTGGATTCCTTTACTTCAGACATTTTTAGGAATATATTTTAATAGGGAGTTGTTTTTAATAAGATGCTTCTGTGGGTACTTATTCCTTTCATCAGATTTTTGGAGGGCCTTGCATTTTTTGTTCAAGGTTTTGAAGCCCAAAACTTCCAAATGGAGGAGAGGAAGTTTTTCTTATCAAAATCTTTTGCAGTTTACATACAAATGTTGAATGCTAGCTGCCAGTCAGCTCTAGGCAAATCTATTGGACTTGTTGACTGTCCAGCCAAAGCATACACACAGCAGACATCTTTAGTCACAGAATCCTAGAATGGCTGAGGTTAGAAACTACCTCTTGAGAACATCTGGTCCAACTACTCTGCTTAAGCAAGATCATGTATGGCAGGCTGGCCAGGATGGTGTCCAGCCAGGTTTTTAATACCACCAGAGAATGGAGACTCCACAACATCCCTGAGAAATCTGTTCCAGTTCTTCACTTCCCATTAATAAGATCCCTCCCTTTACCTTTCATTTCTCCATGTTGAATAGCCCCAGCTCTCTCATGATTGGTGGTTTGGTCCCTTAAACATTGTTGTGGCCCTTTGTTGGACTTGTTTCAGTATATCCCTGTCTTTTGTGCACTGGAGGGCCCAGAACTAGACATGACACTCCAAGTGTGCCACCAGGATTCAGCAGACAATCACCTCACATCACTTGCTGGCAAAAATAATGTTCTTCCTAACTCAGTTCAGGATGCCATCAGCCTACTTTGCCATCAGAGTGCACTGCTGGTTGATATTGTGCTTGCAGTCCACCAGGACTTACAAGGTTCTTCTCTTCATAACTGCTTTCTTATTAGTTCATTTCCAGTGTATATCGATGCCTGGGTTTATTCCTACTCACATGCAGAACTTCACATTTCCCCTTGAACTTCATGAGATCCTTCTTGACTCAGTTTTCCAGCCTGTGAATGAAAGCACACCCATCTAGTGTAACAGCATCTCTTCACTGTTTTCTGTCATTAACTTAATGAGGGTACACTGTTCTAGAGTCCAGGTCTGTAACAGAAACGTAAAAAATGTTACAGAGTATTTGACCCAGTATCTAAAGTAGTAACTTCCCTCTGACTGAACTCTCTGCCACTGACCACAACACCTGGCGTGTGGTAGTTCAGCCAATTTTTGATTCCTGTCTTTGTGCACTTACCTAACCTGTACTTTGTCAGTTTGTCCATGAAAGTGTTATGAGACAGTGTCCAAAACTGAGGTAAACAGCATCTACTGTACTTCCCTCATCTACCAAGATAGCCACCTCATTGTAGAAGGCTATAATGCTGGTTAAGTATGATTTCCTTTTCCTAAATGCATGACAATTACTCCTAATCACTTTCTTGTCTGTTTTGTCTGGAAATAGTTTTCAAGAATAATTGCTCAATCAGCTTGCCAGAGACCAAAGTATTGCTGACTAGCCTGCAGTTCCTCAGAGCATTCTTGGAGACAGAAGTAATATTTGCAGTCTTTCAGATATGAGAAAATTGCTCCAATAACAGTGACCTTTTAAAGATAATTGCCTTCCTCTGCACTCGCTCCAGCACCTCAACATCTCTCTCATATTGAACACACTACTCAAGGTGTGGTTTCGCCAGTGCTAAGTACAAGGGGACAATCATCTCCCTCCTCCTGCTGGACACAGCATTTCTAAAAGAAGCCAGGATGCCATTGGCTTTCTTGGCCACCTTAGTACAATGTTTGCTCATATTAACTGCTTGCCAATTGGAACCTCCAGGTCCCTTTCTGCTAGACAGCTTTCTGGCACACTTCCCCAAGCCTGTAGCACTGCTGAGGACTGTTGTGACTCAAGTGCAGGACCTGGCATTTGACCTTGTTGAAACTCATCCCATTAACGCTGGTCCATCAATCCAATCTCTCTAAGTCTCTCTGTACAGCCTACCTGCCCTCGTGCAGATCAACACTCCCACCTAACAGTATGTCATCTCTGATCTTGCTGATGACGCACTGTTTGGACCAGATGATGTTAAACATTTTTTTTTCTGTGTAGTGTGCCATTTGCTAGGATGTTCATCTGCTAGCATGTTCATCCTAGCAAATAGAAGTACTTCTTTCAGGACCCATGGTAGGTTTGGCCTATACAACACAAATTTATCCCTAAAGACTGACAGGAATAGAAGAAAAACTTTGTAGAAAATGAAAATTACCCTGCAGTGAATTTTGCTGTTCTAAAGATGAGAATGGTTAAGACTATATCCACTAAGGAAAGCAACCACAATAGAAATAATAGGCACTTTTTAAACTTGCTGTATACATTTCTGTATGTTTTATCTACATTCACATCTGTATTTTGTTTTGAATGTTTTTTAACAAAACCAATACAAAAATATCACTACGAGTTGTCATTCAATATCTGAAAAGCCATGGCACTTTTTTTTTTTTTTGCCAAAACTCATAAGGATATCTACTTCAGTTCCCCTGCAGAACAATCTGATTAATTGTATTTGGAAAGACCCAATTATACTTGCATAACAATAAAGTTTTGATTTGAATGCCCAAAAGAAATCTGTCAGGCCATAATAATTTCTCCTCAAATGCCAAATGTATTTCTTTACCTGAATCTGAAACCACACAGTTTTCTGTGCGATAAAATCATAGAATCATAGTATGGTTTAGGTTGGAATGGATCTCAAAGATCATCCAGTTCAAACCCCCTGCCACAGGCAGCCACACCTCCCACTAGAACAGGTCACTCAAGGCCTCATCCAACATGGCCTTGAACACATCCAGGGAGGGTCATCTACAACCTTTCTGGGCAACCTGTTCCAGTGTCTCGTCACCCTCACTGTAAAGAACTTCCATCTAACACTCTGTTTAAATCTCCCCTCTGCCAGTTTAAACCCATTACCCCTTGTACTGTCATTCCAAGACCTTGTACATCATACCTCGCCAGCCCTTCTGTAGGCCCCTTTCAGATACTGGAAGGTTGCTATAAGGTCTCCTCAAAGCCTTCTCTTCTCCAGGCTGAAGAGCCCTAACTCTCTCAGCCTGTCCTCATAGCAGAGGTGCTCCAGGCCTCTGATCATTTTTGTAGCCCTCCTCTGGACTCGCTCCAACAATTCCATGTCCTTCTTGTGTTGGGGGCTCCAGAACTGTACACAGTACTCCAGGTGGTGCCTGATGAAAGAAGAGTAAAGGGCCTGCTGGCCACATTTCACTTGCTGCAGCCCAGGACACAGTTGGCTACCTGGGCTGCATGCACACACTGTTGGCTCATGTTGAGCTTCTCATCCACCCAGACCCCCCAGGTCCTTTTCCTCAAGGCTACTCTCCAGCTATTTGCCACCTAGTCTGGAATTGTGCTTGGGATTGTGCTGACTCAGGTGCAGGACCTTACACTTGGCCTTGTTGAATTTCATGAGGTTGGCCTGGGCCCACCTTTCCAGCCTATCCAGTTCCCTCTGGATGGCATCCCTGGCTCTAGCAAGTTGACTATGCCACACAGCTTGGTATCATCTGCAAACTTGCTGAGGATGCACTCGATTGTATTCATGTCATTGCCTTCACATCAATGTCCAGGTTTCTCTGCAGAGCCATACCATCTGTTCCACTTGTCTAAATATAGTAGCTCAAGGGTAATGTACAGCTGTTCCTTCATCGAATTTTGCAAGTATCTGTAAAACAAAATGTTTTGTCTGGCTGAAATCCTTGTCTCCAACTCTAGAAGGTTTTGGTGTGCTTTGGTGTTTTGTTGTGGGGTGGTTTTCTTTTTTTTAATTTTTAAAAAAAAAAATTTTTTTTCTCTCAAATGGCATTGTAAACAGTTGATCCTATCAAGTGGCACTCCAGACACTGAGAGTTTTGGGATTTATTAGAGAAAGTCAGATTAGACAACTAGCACAATTTTAGCATGTATGTGAGTTCAAGCCAAGAATAATGCTATCTACTGCCATTCAGTATTTATTTTTCAGCTGGAAAATATATTCAGCTTCTCCCCAACCTGGAAGAAATGTTGACAACTTTCATTTTTGACAAGAAGCAGTATTTTCTCATTTTGCCTCATCATCTCATTCACACTGAAAATGACATGATGATAATGAATCACGTTATTTGTACTGTGATGACTTGACTAAGTAATAGAAGCACAGCTATTCTGAAGAAAGCTGAAAGCAGTGAATCTTAAACACTACAGGAAAAAAAAACCACAGGCAATTACTGTCATTTGGCAGATGAACTTTCCACTTGAACAGAAAATATGAAAT
The DNA here is from genome assembly GCA_013396835.1 of Psilopogon haemacephalus. Taxonomy (NCBI): domain Eukaryota; kingdom Metazoa; phylum Chordata; class Aves; order Piciformes; family Megalaimidae; genus Psilopogon; species Psilopogon haemacephalus. The sequence goes on from VWZI01020012.1 coordinate 43,338, forward strand.
GGGAATGTCTAAATCTGAGGCTGCAAACTATTTCTTAAAAAACAAAACACAACATATGTAAATCAAACATTTACATTTATGGTTAAAGGACGAAAAATAGAGAAAACAAAAGGAGAAAGCTAAACTTGACATATCTGCAAATAAAGTGGGCATTGAGAACTCACATTGACTTCATTGACTCTAGTACTATACTGAAAAGTAAGTCTAATTCATCTTTACATAGAATAAGCTAAGAGAATNCTACAGATATAAATTTAACTGCAAGAAAAGCACAGCACCGTATGAGAATTTCCAGGACAAAAGAACAAATCAAAATTAAAAAAAATTATTTCCATGTGACTGGAAAATATTATTGCTATGAAGGTACACACACACAGAGTTATCACAGTACGGGTGTTATGCATAAACTTGTTGCACGTGACTTATGCATGAATTCTTGATTTTCATACTTAATGTATATGGATGCTTAGTACAAAATGATTAGAGAAACAAGAAACTTCTGAATAGCCAGGTGCATTTGCAAACAAAATACTAAAAAAAGGACATTTCCCTCTCTCTAAGCCCAGATCTCAGCAGAGAATCCTACTATTTGGAGTGCAAACCAGAAGCTTAGCCCCTTGTAATTGCTGTGCTCTTTTGTAGATGGTATGTCTGTGTGCAAGATGAAACAGATGACAGAGGTAATTGTTTATGAGATGATGAAAGTGGAGAGCATGAGTCTTTCTTTCTCTATCTACCTATCTATAGTACTTACTGAAGTTTAGTTTCCAGAGCAATTACATTCAAAGAGGCAAGCTTTCTTTATCTTAGCATGGTATTTGAACTGGCAAAGATGGCAGCTCTAGCATATAAAGGAGAACTCAAGCTGACACTGAGAATTGGAGATAGAAACCCAAAGTTCCTAGAACTAAGGTGATAAAGAGATTTTAGCATGGACGAAACCATGAAAGGTTCAAGGTCTAAAGACATTTATATTCATGGCAGTTCCCAACTCAGTCACTTATCTGCCCCGTCCTAGTCATACTAAATGTACTTTCAGAAATTATGCTTTGTAGCAAACAACCTTCTAAATTCTGACAGCTCTATGTAGATTAAATGGCAGCAGATCACGCTGTAGTGCTTCAGATTTTGCATTGTACTGTATTTTTAAATATGGACAGCTATATGTCTACAGTATTATTAAAAATAATGTTCAGGGAAAAAAAAAAGAAGCTTTTGTATTCATTTTTTAGTAGGCTTAAGACCTCTGAAAAATTCCATAATATTGCAAATGTTGGTTACAGTTGTTTCTATTGAAGTCAAATAAGGTACAGAACTGAGTATATCTGTGACACTTGCAAATACTCTGGAAAGACGAAGTAACTGTTTTGTTAACCTAACACTAGCTCATATATGAAACATACATTTGTCTAGTGGAAATAGATGAGAAAAAGCCTTAAAAAGAAGAAAAACAAAACCAACCAACCAAACCAAACAAAAAAATCTCAAACTCTATTAATTTTTAAACTTCTCATTAAAGGAGCCTGATTATTACCACCAAAATTGCTGTATGAGAAGCTAATTAACCAGTCTGTGAATTTCACCGCTGTAGACAATGTACCATACACATAAACAGGCTGTTCTTCACTATCACCAATAACACTGATTTTAAGAATTTCAATGATAAGCTTAATGTCAGGTGCCTTATAATTTGCTGTGTAATCATCTTTCTAGAAAAAACAGGGACCTTCTGCATGGGTACTAGCTTTCTCCAGTTTAGTAGGAATACATCAAGTGCTATAAACAACACAAGAGTTGAATCACTGTTGCCAGTCATAAAACTTGATATAAGTGGTAAAATTCACATGTCCATACCTTATTGAAGAGAAAATGGGTTGTGTGCAGTTTTGAAGAGGATGCGGTTTGTTATCAGAGCAAACTACTATCTCTTCATATTTTTGTGACAGCTTCATTGTTGATCAGATCATCTCTGCTGGAAGGAAAGGCAGGGTGCATAGTCGTTCATTGAGGTGTTGTGTTCAGCCAGAGATCTTTTGAGCATGGAGCAGAGGGAGCAAAAGGGTAACACCGGGGTGCAAAGAGCTTGACCTTTGATAGCAGGTGTAGTCATATTAGAGACTGTAACACAAAGTAGAATCATACTAGATTTATTTGCAAATATTTAGTTTCAAGTGTAATGGAAAATATTTTTTTCCCCAGTATTTACAGATATATCATGCGCTAAACCATTATTTTTCATTCTGTTAAAATCTTACTTTTAAGATTGCAAGCCTTCAGTGTTTTGCTTGATTATATTGTGGTCCATCATTGACCTATCATTGTCATCTAGGAAGGTTAGAGTAGAAAAACATATATATATATATATTAAAAAAAATATACACATACCCACCATTCTCTCAGCAGTCCCACATATGGCTCTTTAAAAATTCTAATTTGCTAAGCTCAGTTACAGACTAAAAGAATGTGTTGCATATGATGACTAAGTCGAGGCAGCAAAGTGTAGTGAATGCCAACAGAAATGCAACATTCCCTTCTCCAGTGAAGATGACAATGGACATTGCAAAGGTGTTGTGGGACCTGCTGACATTTAAATAACAACTTTGACCCTTAACTCAGAGAAGGGCTGTGAAAGGAAACCAATCCTCATTCAAGTAGGATCTTTAAACTGACTCTGTCCCCTCATCAGTGTCACTGATGAAGATGTTGAGCAGTGCTGGACTCAGCACTGATCGCTGGGGGACTCCACTAGTTACAGATATCCAGCTGGACCTGGCATCATCAGTCACCACTCTTTGAACCCTGTCTTCTAACCAATTCCTAATCCACCTCACTGTCTGCTCTTCCATCCCACACTTCCTGAGCTTGCTCACTAGGATGTCATGGGAGATAGTGTCAAAGGCCTTGCTAAGATCAAGGTAGACTACGTCCACTTGTCTCCCTGAATCTACCCATTTAAGTATGTCATCACAGAATGCTATCAGGTTAATCAAGCATTATTTGCCCTTGGTAAATCCATACTGGCTACTCCTGATAACCTCCTTCTCTTCTAGGTGCCTTGAGATGCCCTCCAGAAGGAGCTGCTTCATCTCTTTTCCAGAGATGGACGTGAGGCTGACTGGTTGATAGTTCCCTGGAACTTCTTTCTTGCGCTTTTTGAAGAATGGAGTGACATTGGCTCTTCTGCAGTCCCCAGGCACCTCTTCTGTCTGCCACAATTTGGCAAAGATGATGGAGAGTGGCAGAGCGATAACATCAGCCACTTCTCTCAGCACCCTTGGGTGCATCTCATCAGGTCCCATGGACTTGTGAATGTTCAATTTGTGTAGTTGATCCCTATACCCAGTTTTGCCTGACCAGTGGGGAGTATTCTCTCCTCCAGACTTCCTCTCCTTCATCCAGGGTCTGGAGTACATAGGGGAGTTCAGCCTTTGGTGTAAGGACTGAAGCAAAGAAGGTATTCAGCAACTCTGCGTTCTCTGCATTCTCGTTTGTCAGGGCTGCCTCTTCATTCAGCAGTGGCCTCACATCTTCCCTATTCTTCCTTTTCCTACTGATAGATTTGAAGAAGCCTTTCTTGTTCCCTTTTACTTCCTTTGCCAGTTTCCATCTTAAAACTGTTTCAGTTGTACTGCTGGAATTATTTGCTACATCAGAATATTTCTGAGTCTATTCAAAAAGAGAAAAGTAGACAAGAATAACTACTCTTGTCTCATGCTGGCTCTGGTCAGTGTCCCATCACACTGACTTGGCAGTGCACTAACATACTAAGTTGCTATATTTTAACTTAATACACACTTTTTTCAATGACAGCTCGCTAGAAACCACACTTATGCTTTGTTCCTATACGAGGACTCCATTGGTGATTAATTCTTCTTAGTTTGTACATAATTAGATTGAAGTCCATAAGGATGTATTTTAGGCTTCACTCTCTGTAGGCATCACAGGTGTAACATAAAACCAGAAATGTCACTAATTCAATAATGATATAATATGGACCTCACATATCTTCCTAGATAATAGCAAAACTAAATTTTCCTTTCTCATGTGTTAAAAAAACTTTAAGAATTAAAATAGGTCAGTTTTGCTTTATCTGTGGGCTAGCATGTGACTAGACACAATGACTTGTTTATGACAGTCTTTTTGCAATATGATCAAGATTATGACATGGGCACAAACACCTACTCAGAACTGCATATCCTATAAAATATTACTGCCACCTATGAGGTATTTTCTACTGGCTTCAGGATTAAAGAACAGTCAACCATTCCTTTTTAGTTACTTGTATCAACAATGCTGATGATAGACAACTGTATTAAAAAACGTATGTCCAGAGAAAATTATTGCTTCAGTTCTGATCTCATGCATCGTTAATGTACTCTTTGTTTTAAAAAAAAAGTTATTTTGAAACCCAGCTTTGATTTCTTTTTCATTATTCTGATTCTCTGGTACATGTCATAAAATCTTAAGTTAATTTTAGTAACCATTTTCTTAGTGTAGTTTTGCCTTAATGTTCTACTTACTGTTTGCTTTTCATTGGTTTAGTTTCATCTGGTCTAGTATTTTCATATTTTTAGTTTGGATTAACCAGTTGGACACTTTCCTGCCTTCCTTCCAAGATATCTAGAACAATTATCATAAACAAGACTATTTATAATATTATTTTTTTTTTAGCTTACTTCCCCCCCCCATCTTCCTCGAATAAATGTAGTACTTCTGAGAACTGCCATTTAACAAATGATTATTCTTGCTTTTCCGAATAGCATTCCACTTTAGCAAGGAATACATATAACCTACAGGAAACATTCAGAAAATATAAAATTGATTTAATTTTCAGATACTTAGGAATGTCCCTAATGTCCCTACCTTATGTGCTGTCTAATACAAATCAAAACTGAGATCATATAAAAGTGTTGATACTTTTCTGAAGCAGAGACACATTAGGAATAGCAGAGCAATTACTAGCTTGTTTTCTACATACTGTGAATTAATCCTCAAATTGAAGACAAGTTGTTACATTTATCATGCAGTTGTGAAAATCCCTCTCACTGTCTCCCCTATTGCTACAAAATCTCCAAATTTCCAAAGAGAAACTTGGAAATACCCAGAGAAAAGTAGCAAAAATACCTCTGCCATATTAGATCATCTTTCGCTGCTGTCTTTAGGTGCCCATAGAAGAATCCAAGAGCTTCTATAAGTCTTACATAATATACAAGCATTTCCTGTTTAAAAAGTGATAAAGGTCTGCTGTTGCTGTTACAACAATTGTTAAGATCTAATTTGGGACTTCAACTGTAAATACACCAGACTCACAGTTTGATGCAGGTAAAACTAAACTAATATAATTGAAATTAGACCATTTTTCCTCTCCAACAAACCTGGAAGATCTATGTTCATGTAGCCTGTGTTGGTTTGAGCTAATTGGAGAATTTGAGTGAGAAATTAGACTATTGGCTGAGAGAGATAAACACAGTGTGTCACTTCACCGAGTTTTACTGAGGAAAGAAAAAAAGTTGTTTTAAGAACTGTTCTCAAAGCAACCAGATTAGCAGTTTGCTTCTGTCTGTGCTGGCGGTGGCTGCCTCTTTTCCATGATGTCCTTTGTCTCTGTCTTGGTAGCTAATTCAGAGTAAAATTACTAACTCCTTTCTATTACTAATCCCCCTGACCAATCTACTTCAGTTTATCTGCAATATCAACTGGTGGTGAGATAAGACTGGGGAAGGAGTGAAAGGTGGTAGGGGTGTTTGGTTACCCTCTCTTGAGGATTTTGGTCTCCGGGAGGGGTGTGGTGTCTGTATTACCTTTTCACTGTATATATCTGTAAATATCTGTAATATCCTGTAAATATTTGCTTGTATATTGTGCATTGCTGTAAATATAAAGCTTCATTTATTAACTTCCAGTGTCCTGAGTTCTAGCCAGGGTTTATAAAAGGTGTGTGGGGGGGCAGCTAACTGCCAAACCCACTACATAGCCATTGAAAGTTTTGGAGTTCACTTTCACATCACATGATTCAGCATTACAATATTTGAAAATGGAAATTTCTTAAAATCCTATTTTACAAAGTAAGTAACAAAGGTGATCTCTATCCTGGCCTGACATGATAATCATGGTCACATTTTTATTGTTTTATGTGAAAGTGTCAATGTATTCAGTTAATAATCTATATTTCTGTATTTCTGCTCATAAATTTTTGTTTTGAAAAAGGCACTTATGACCATATCAGATGCCCTAGATTACATACACTGCTACAGCCACGGTGAAGAGCATAAAGTCTACAGTCATTTCTGAATATATGAAATAATGATTTGCTGATGAATTAGGGATATTGCATTGCCTTGTTTTTTAATTCATTGTTTTCAACTTATTTTAAGAGTTTTTTAACATTCAGTGTCTTTCTGCATTGCCCCTTTTTGTCTAAACCTGCAAATTATTTTCTGGATGGATTTTTTGTTTTTATCCAAACAAGAGTAATACCTTCAATTGTGTAATATTCAAAATATAAATAAGAAACCTTCCAAAAACTATACATATGTCAATATGTCATTTCAAAGTGTTAGGACCATGAATTTGTCCAGTTAGAAGAAACAGTTTAAATACCAAAATTTCACTTTAAATTGCACTGCATACTGTGGCAGAAATCAGTATATGAAACAATGTCCTAAAATCCTTCCTTTGCATTATAAAATTCACTACTTAAAAAGGAGACATTCTGTCCAAATGATATTTTGGAGAAAAATTTCCAGATTATAAATAAGGAATAATAATGGAAACTTGTTCATCTCATTGTAATATTGTTCTCATTTACTTCAGTTAATATCATGATGAAAAATACATTTATTCTTGTCCTTCATAAAATTTAATTTTAAAATATGGTTAATTTTGTTTTTGTTATCTAAGTACTGCTATTCAGCTGAGGACATTTTTTTCTATTCCAGAGCAACAAGGTCTGAGTTGTTATGTTATGTCACTAAGAAATTCTGAATAACAAATCTGTTTTCTCTTCCTCTACTTCCATCTCATTATTCATATTGATTAATTAATTCATTCATTCACTTACTATTTGTCTTCATTCTTTATTTGTTCTGCATTATGTAACCAGTGTGCATTTAACAGTCAGGTTGGTATTGTGGAATAGCTTGTGTTTGGTCATGAAAATTAACAATAGGTGGCATTTTTGTTTACTGTAGCTTGCAATTTTTTTTTTCTTTCTTTGTTGTGCAGCAAAATATATTCAACAGTGGTTGTGAAGACCTTAGTGGTACTATGCAGAATCATAGAACTGTTTCAGTTGGAAAAGACCCCTAAGATCATCAGGTCCAACCATCAACCTAAGACCAACACAGCCATTAAATCATCTTGCAAAGTGTCAGGTCCACACATTCTTGAACACATCCAGGGATAGTGACTCTACCACTTCCTTAGGAATACTACTGAAATCTAATCATTATATTACAACAGCATAGGAGACACTGAGAAAAGGAATATGTATAAAGTTTCATGATCTACTTGTGATGTGCTTTGAGCCTGGTTGTAGGCTTGACTTCAACAGGGTTAAAAAGAACCTATCTTGAGACAAAACGACTTTGAGTTGGGCTGTAGCATGCTTGGCCTTAGTCCCATAGTTGCTTAGACTGATAGAAGCACTCTGTGTATACCTGAACTTTTACTGGTGATAGAAGTTGAGACTCTGATATGGTGTGAATGAGTATGAAGGCTAATCAAGCTTGTACTGCAGAACAAATACAGATCCCAATCTCAACTAACAAAAATATGTATGCTGAGTGTCCTCAAGTATTGTGGCTTAACTGTTAACTACTGCATATGCTAGCACTCAACAGATTCTGTATTATGTGAGTACTATTATACAAGAGCTGTGTGCTGGTTTGAGGCTAACTGGAATATTTTAATGAGAGAAATTATGTCGTTGGCTGTGAAATGAAAATAAGAACGAGGCTTATATCATTCACTGGATTGCTGAGAGGGATAAAAAGTCAAAATATAAACAAAGTCCTCTCACTTTGTCTTAGGACTTTGCCCTGCTTGATTTTCTGCCTGATCTGTTGTCATTCAATATAATCACTTCCCTCTAACCCCTATTGGCTCTGATATCTTACCTCTGATCTCTGCAATTCACACTTGAGCTTTATGGAACTTATTTGTTTATCTGTCTGAGATCAGAGGGTGGGAAGGAAGAATGAGGTTGCTTATGAGCCATTCTTGGCAGTTTCTTTGTCTAAGAGGGAGTTTGAATTTCTGTGTTGCTTTTAACTTGTAAATACTTTTAAATATTTGTAATGTTGTGTATATATGCTTGTAAATTGTGCTGTGCTGTAAATATAGCTTCATTGTACTTCCAAGCCATCTGAGTTAGTCTGGGGAACTCTAAGTTTGTGTGGGGTAAAGTTCCCAATCCACAACAAGCTCCATATTTTTCCCTTGATTCCCCAGGCACTTTGAGTTCCAGCTGGTATGTGACAACCAGCACTGAAGAATGCAAACTGCTCTTTGAAAACAAGCTTAAAAGACTTGATATAACACACCTTTTTAAGGTGTTTCCCTGGTGTCTGCTCTACATGGACAAAGTATCTCAGAACATCTCATCTGTCTAGCACAACTGAATACCTGAACACAACACTCTAGAGGAAAGCACTTTAGCCTGCAGCATTTTAAACAAGTTAAGACTCTAAATTACATAAAAGCAGAAAAGCATACAGTCATTTGCATAGCTAGACAGCTGGTATTTCACAGAGAGAACTCTTGTGCCCCTACAAATCAGGGATAAAGACCTTCAAGTGTCTGTAAGAGTAATAAAAGATATTAAGCTGTTTGATCTCATGTAAAGAACAAATGTATCAATATTGCAGTAGCTATTTGATAAATTCTACTTGACATTGCAGAATGGCTGACCTCCATTCTCCTGTGCTGGTATGAAATGTCTCTTGATTGTAACTAACTTTTAACTAGTACACATAATTTTTTTCTCCTGTTGAAATAAAACCATTGTCATTTCCAAATACATATGAAAAAGGCTGTGATATCATGTTTGCTTCCTCAATAGATATAGCTTCAAGATGATGCTAAAAATATTTGTATTAATTTTCTGAATAGAGTTTAAACAAGTGAGATGAACAAAACAATTGAGATGAACAGTATGTTACAAAATGCAAAACTAATTTTGTGTTTGCTCATTTGAAATATTGCTATATGTGGTGAATTGGGAGTATTTTCTCCTTTCCTTATTAATGAATACATTTCTGATTTGGTAGCCTTATACTTAGTCATTTAGTCATAGCTAGTTTGACATGACTTGACTATACATTTGCATGTGTTCCAATGCCTTGCAGCTGGACTATGTAATGTGATGTTGCAACGGTACTAGTATTGGATTACTTAGAATTGTCTGAAACAATACATCTTTGTTAGAAAATGATGAATTTCTAGTTCTACCTTACTCATGCTGCATATCTAACTCAAAGGTATCACCACAGACATTCTGTAAAGGAATTACCAATTTTATATTAGTAGTTCTAGTATTAGTGATATCTGACTATACCATACTCATTAGCTTTGAGATATGCCTAGGTAATACATGTATGTATATGCCTTTACATATCAATGGGGCACAGATCTCTACCTGGCCTCATCACTTGATTGACTGTACCCATCTACTCACGTGACATTTGCAACATTCTGGTTTCGAAAATCATGCAACCATGCAGCACAGAATCTTGAACTACTTATCTTTTCTCAGAAATGTCTGAACATCTTCCTGTAAAAGCTGGCAGCCCATGCCTGGGACAGGTGCACCCTTTGCTGGGTCAAAAACTGGCTGGTTGACTAGGCACAAAGAGTGGTTGTGGCTGGTGCCTCATTCATTTGGTGTCAATGACCAGTGGTGTTCCTAGAATATGGGGGCCAGTTCTACTCAACATCTTTATTGATGACCTGGATGAGGGACAAGTCCACCATTAGAAAATTTGTGGATGACACCAGCTTGGGAGGGAGTGTTGATCTGCTGGAAGGTAGGAAGGCTTCAGAGAGACCTGGACAGGCTGGGTCTATGGGCTGAGGCCAACGGTATGAGGTTTAACAAGACCAAGTGCATAGTCCTACACTTTGGCCAGAGTAACCCCATGCAGCACTACAGACTGGAGGGATGAGTGGCTGGAGATTGGCCTGGCAGAGAGGGACCCGAATGGCAGGCTGAACATGAGTCAGCAGTGTGCCCAGGTGGCTCGGAAGACCAATGGCATCTTGGCCTGTATTAGAAAGAGTGTGTCCAGCAGAGATGTAATTCTGCACCTGTACTCAACACTAGTGAGGTCTCACTTTGAGCACTGTGTACAGAGCACGAAGGATATTGAAGTGCTGGAGTGGATCCAGAGGAGAGAAATGAGATTGATGAGGGGACTGGAGGTATTAAAGGAAAGATTGGATATCGCACTTGGTGACATGGTCTACTCAGTGTGGTGGCGTTAGGTCATAGGCCTCAATAATTCTATAGTTCTGTAAGCGTCACAAGGCAAATATACTTGCTACATATAGCTTTTATCAAAGATAATTTTAAGTACTGCACTCAGTTTACAAAGTTTTTGTAACTTTTGTGATCATTGCCAACATTTTCTGGTTTTGAGGAATCACTATTCCCCTAAAAGCATAATTTTGCTTTTGGCTATCTTTTTAAAGGAATTTTTTTCCATATGTGAAAGATTCATGAAGGGAATCTGTGTAAAGCATAGGAAATCTGTCCAGCTGTTTCTTTATTTAGACTATGTTAATTTACTGAGATTTTGAAGGGTTAATTGTAGACCCACAGTGTATGGCTGAACCCCTGGGAAGACAGTATGCTTTATTAGTCCCCCTGATACTGGTTTTTTTTTTTGGCTGTGTGTCCCGGCATAGAATGACGGAGCACCCCAGAAATTAATC
>VWZI01020013.1:0-14231 GCA_013396835.1 Psilopogon haemacephalus
TGGCCCACAAGCTGTACATAGTTGGGGTGACCCCTGCGCTCAAGCTGCTCTCCAACACTGGTGGAACTGGCATAGCCACTGCCCCCCCTCCTAGCTCCTGGGCAGCTGCGATTTCCTCCCAGAGAGGTTGGCACAGCTTCCTCCACTTCCCTCCCTTCCTTTTCTTCCAAAAATTGTTTCTCCTTAAAATGACAGTGTCGAATTTTACTTTACCTAAGGTTATGAGTTTCTTTGAAAGATGCAAATTCTGATAATGTTTAGAATCAGTTTTCGATTCCAATAGATCTTAGACTTTAGAAGTTAATGGATAAGACTGTTTTGATATGCATAAGATTGTTTTGATATGGTAAATGCAAAAGGAGAGTGCTTTATAGAATAATAGAAGTAATAAATACTGGGTAATTATAAATCTTAAGCAATTAGAATAAGGTATGCTAAGAAATTCATGACTGTAGTAGAATATGAAAAGTGGTTAATGGTTAGAATGGAATAGTATAGTGGTAACAAGTTATGTCTAGCCACCTGTAAATGGTTGAGAACTGTATTTTTAACTGCAGTTGGAATATTTCCTAAAGGCACCTACACTCTGGGATAGAGTCCAGATGTACATTTGAAATGGCTAAAATGGAAAGCCCTGATTTTTTATTAGGCATGCCATTCAGAGTCCAAAATGAATGTGAGCAAAGAAAGCATGTTGGCAAGGCAACAGCAGGTATGATTTAATGTAACACATTTTGATTCTGACCTTAGAAAGGAACTGTTTGTCTTGAGAGTCAGCTTGAAACCCATAAAAGTTTAAAAGACAGCAACCTATCTTCACAAAAGACCAGCAGATGAAGAGATGGATACCTCATAATTCTGTGGCCAACAAAAGAATCTAATTATTCTAACAGCTGTTCTGCAATGTCTGTGTAAAAATGAATCACTTTGAAATCATAGAATCATAAAATGGTTTACATTGGAAGAGACCTCAAAGATCATCCAATTCCAACTCCCTGCCATTGGCAGGGACACCTCGCAATAGACCAGGTCGCTCAAGGCTTCATCCAACCTGGCCTTGAACACCTCCAGGGAGGGAACAGCCACAACTTCTCTGGGAAACCCTTTCCAATGTCTTGCCACCCTCACTGTGAAGAACTTCCTCCTAATATCCTGTTTAAGTCTCCCCTCTGCCAGTTTAAACCCATTATCCCTCGTCCTGTCATTACAAGACCTTGTCCCTCCCCAGCCCTCCCCTAGGCCCCCTTCAGATACTGGAAGGCTACTACAAGGTCTCCTCAAAGCCTTCTCTTCTCCAGGCTGAAAAGCCCCAACTCTCTCAGCCTGTCCTCATAGCAAAGGTGCTCCAGTCCTCTGATCATCTTTGTGGCCCTTCTCTGGACTCTCTCTAACAGTTCCATGTCCTTCTTGTGCTGGGGGCTCCAGAACTGCACAAAGTACTCCATATGGGGTCTGACAAGAGCAGAGTAAAGGGGAAAAATCCCCTCCCTTGCCCTGCTGGTAATGCCTCTCTTAATGCAGCCCAGGACATGGTTGGCTGTCTGAGCCATGTGTGCACACTGTTGGCTCATGTTGAGCTTCTCATCCACCCAGACCCCCAGGTCCTTTTCCTCAGAGCTGCTCTCCAGCCACTCACCACCCAGCCTGTATTTGTGCTTGGGATTGCTCTGACTCAGGTGCAGGACCTTACACTTGGCCTTGTTGAATTTCATGAGGTTGGACTGGGCCCACCTCTCCAGTCTGTCCAGGTCCCTCTGGATGGCATCCCTGCCCTCCAGCAAGTTGTTGTGCCACACAGCTTGGTGTCATCTGCAAACTTGCTGAGGGTACACTCGATTCCTCTGTCCATTGTCAACAGCTGACAAAGATGTTAAACAGCACTGGTCCCAGCACTGACCCCTGAGGGACGCCACTTGTCACTGATCTCCAGGTGGACATTGTGCCGTTGATCACCATTCTCTGCGTGCGACCATCCAGCCAATTCCTTATCCAGTGAGTTGTCCACCCATCAAGTCCATGTTTTTCCAGCTTGGTGACCAGGGTGTCATGTGGGACAGAGTCCAAGGCCTTACTCAGGTCTAAGTAGATGACATCAGTTGCCCTTCTCTTGTCCACTGCTGCTGTGACGTTATCATAGAAAGCCAGCAAATTTGTCAGGCATGATTTGCCCTTGGTGAAGCCATGCTGGTTATCACCAGACACCTCTGCTTTGTTTTTCATCTGCCACAGCAGAGCCTTGAGGAGGATCTGCTCCATTATCTTGCCAGGCTCAGAGGTGAGAATGACCAGTCTGTAGTTTCTGGGGTCATCCTCTTTTTCCTTCTTGAAGATGGCTGTTATATTTGCCCTTTTCCAGTCAGCAGGCACTTCACCAGTCTGCTATGACCTTTCAAATAAATGAACAGTGTTTTGGCAACTTCATCTGCTACTTCCCTCAGGACCCGTGGGTGGATCTCATCAGGCCCCATGGACATGTGCACATTCAGATTCCTTAGGTGCTCATGAGCATGATCTTTAATTACAGTGGACAGATCTTCCCTCTGCCAGTCCTTACTTTTGCCCTCTGGAATTTGGACATTGTGGCTGGAGGACTTGCTGCTGAAGACTGAGGCAAAGAAGTCATTAAGCACATCCATTTGTCACATGATAACCACCTGCAGACAACCTCTTAAGCACAAGTTCTTTCTGTTACTCTTAATAAGGTATGTGATACTTGTAGAACTGTAAGACATAATGAGGCTAACTACTTTGTGAAAAATACAATGTCAGTTACCCAGATAAAAATTTAGGGTTTAGAAATTTCCATCTTCCAAATCTATGATGAGTCCGCAATTATATCCCCTCTACTTGATTATACTATTCATCTGAAAAAAAAAGGAAGCAATAGGCATGGGGAAGCAAGCTGTTTTCTACATTAGTTTATTAAGCCTGGAACTAACAGCTTTTAGTTTAAACTGTACAGCTGTTGGCAGGTATTTGGTTTTGAAGCATGTATTCATTTTCCTTTTTGGGATTAGGTACTCTGGTTTCCTGAGAGTGGAGCTGGCTGAGCAAGCTGCATTTAAAATATTTGACTCTAATTCTATCTGCAGTCACCTCATCTATCTTCCTGGGGAAAAAAATTACAGAAGCAAAAGGAGTTATTAATAATTTTCCTTTTTTTTTTTTTTTTTTCCACTTACAGAAAGAAATAAGAAGCATCACAAATCTTAAGAGTAACTTTGATCTTCTAGGATTTGCAATTCACCCTCTGGACCAAAGTTGTTTGAGGAAGTTTGGCTAAGGTATAATCATCCAGAATGAACAGAAAATTCTAGACATGACTCAGAGACTCATCACGGAGAGGTCACCTCACTGGAGTGAAGGCAAAGGCAAAGAATATATATCTGATAGTTATCTAGATATCTGATAGGTGCATTTGAGGACCCTTGTATTGTTTTCAACTCACTGTTTGCAGGTGTTTTCATAGAACAGTCGGTAAAGGGATTTGGCCCTGCAAACTGCATATGCACTTAAGGCAGTAAGATCTTGCACTGTGTAGATGCCTGTGCTTTTTTTGGCTTCTGATAGACCATACCACACTCTCACCACAGCCAATTTGAATACCTCCAGGTATAGGCAGAAACCAATGTGTACCCTCCTTTTTGTGTTATGATTTATTGTTATTCAACACTGGTATGGCCTGTTCACATTTTTTTTTTTCTGTAGTTGAAGAAAAAAATATTATAAGACTTGAGTTTGGTGCACTTCTGACACTGACTACTGGTTGAAATATCTTGGCCTATGTTAACAGTCTCTTTGTCTATATAATTAATATTTTCATTTTAAAAGGTGCTTATAATGTTTCAACATGCCTGAAAGCTTACAACAGAAGTACATTTAAAATGTGTATTATTTGGTTCATAGCCATATTATTTGGTTCATATCCATATTTGGTTCATGCAGTATCATGCTTGCATGAGGTGCAAGCAATGATTTCAGTGAAGTTCATGTCATAACCCAGTCTGTTGTAGCCTCTTTTATGTGGTTCTTCTTTTTCTGCTCTTGGTGAGCCTTTTGAAATTTTCTCCTGTTAATGAGTAGTCATCATGGATTTACCAAGGGGAAAAAATGCTTGACTAACCTGATAGAATTCTATGATGACATAACTGAATGGATAGATTCAAAGAGACCAGTGGATGTAGTCTGCCTTGACCTTAGCAAGGCCTTTAGCACCACCTCCCATGACATCCTGCTGAGCAAGCTGAGGAAGTATGGGATGGAAGAGCAGTCAATGAGGTGGATTAGGAACTGGTTACAAGATAGAGTTCAAAGAGTGGTGATCAATGGTGCCAGGTCCAGCTGGAGAGCTGTAACTAGTGGAATGCCCAAGGGATCAGTGCTGCATCCAGTGCTATTCAACATCTTTATGGTCATTGATGAGGAGACAGACAGACAGAATCTGCTCAGCAGGCTTGCTGTGGGGCTTTTAGTTTAAGAGGGACAGGGATCTGCTGGAGAAGGTCCAGGGGAGGGCTATGAGGATGATTAGGGGACTGAAGTACATGTCTTATGGGGAGAGGCTGAGGGACCTGGGGCTTTTTAGTCTGGAGAAGGCTGAGAGGGGATTGAATCAATGTTTATAGATATCTGAGGGCTGGGTGTCAAGAGTGGGAGGACAGGCTCTGCTCACTTTCTTCTTGTGGTAGGAGAAGGAGCAATGGATGTAAGCTGCAGCACAGGAGGTTCCACACAAGTCACAGAATGCTCAAACAGGCTTCCCAGAGAGGTTGTGAAGTCTCCTTCTCTGGAGACTTTTAAGGCTTGTCTGGGTTCCTCTGTGACCTGAGCTAGATTGTATGGTCTTGTTCTGGCAGGGAGGTTAGACTTGATCTCTTTGGGCCCCTTCTGAGCCCTGACATCATTTGATCTTGTGATCCTGTGAATTTTACTAAGTTCATGCAGGCCATTGCATCTTATCCTTTTACAGGAAGTCAATGATAGGATAAAAAAAGTGAATAGATAATAATTAATTGCCTAGTTACCATTTTCTAATTTTACTAGTTGCTAAATATTATTAGAACAGAATCTGAAATATTAGCTAAATGGAAAGATAGTTGCTTCTTATCCTCAGGACTGGTAATTATTCTGAGATAATTTTTCTCTGGTGCCAGTACTGTTCTTGATAAGACACATCATCCTGCTCTGGAATGAAACAGTTAATAGTCTTGAATGCCGTGTGTAAATTGGACATTTCTTAAAGATCTCAGTAGTTTTAATTTATATTTTGATAGGTATGTTGTCTCCTGTTTCATGTTTTTTGAATTTCA
This sequence comes from Psilopogon haemacephalus, assembly GCA_013396835.1. Classification (NCBI taxonomy): domain Eukaryota; kingdom Metazoa; phylum Chordata; class Aves; order Piciformes; family Megalaimidae; genus Psilopogon; species Psilopogon haemacephalus. The sequence goes on from VWZI01020013.1 coordinate 5,310, forward strand.
AAATTTAAACTTCAAATTCAAAATTCAAATACAGGTGGATGTATTTGATCTCAGACTCAAGTATGTTTTCTCTTACCCTGCTGTTCTGTTTTTTCAGTCTTTTCCAACTCCTGCAAATTCAGGAAGGAAGAAAAGGTTATTTTTTTTATATAAAGTACTTTCATTCCTCAATGAATAACATTGGTGGATGTGGGGAAGGCTGTGGATGTAGTCTACCCGGACTTCAGCAAGCCCTTGACACCATCTGCCATAGCAAACTCCTGGCCAAGCTGGCAGCCCTTGGCTTAGACAGGGGTACTTTGTACTGCGTTAAGAACTGGCTGGATGGCCGGGCCCAGAGAGTGGTGGTGAATGGTTATCTGGGTCGAGGCAATCCCAAGCACAAATACAGGCTGGGCAGTGACTGTCTGGAGAGTAGCCCTGAGGAGAGGGATATGAGGGTGCTGTATTGGGTTAAGGCTAGCTTCCCCGAGCCCAAAAGCCCAATAAAAACTCAAAACGATTTGGAAGTAAAAAGGGTAAAACTTTAACAACAAGTAGGAAGGAAAGGGTTTTTTTACAGAAGGTGGGAGAAAGGGGAAACAAGCTTCAGGATATGGGGAATGAGGGAGAAGGGTACAGAGACCAGGGAGAAGGGGACAAAGGAAAAAAAAATACGACCGTGGCAGGCAGCTGAGTTCGGTTAGCTTTGGTGCTGAAAGGAAAGCAGGATGCAGGAATCCTATGGTGAACGACTCAGTCCCAATTCCAGGAGAGAATAACAGTGCTCTCCACACGGCGGCAGGGAAACACGTGCTCTACCAGCAGAGAGCAGCCAGCAGGTTCTCCAGCAGCCAGTACGACGAGAAGAGAGAGAAGAGAACGAAGAGAGAAGGGGGGGAAACTGGGTCCCCCTTTTATAGTCAAAATCGTAGCAGGAAGTGGGAGTGTCTAACCACGACACCTGGGAAAAGGGTCAAACCATTCCTTGGGAAGAGGCAGGGGGTCCCAGGTGGGCTTAAACCTTTACAGGTGTTGGTGGATGAGAAGCTCAACATGAGCTGGCAGTGTGCACTTGCAGCCCAGAGAGCCAGCCAGATCCTGGGCTGCATCAGGAGAAGTGTGACCAGCAGGTTGAGGGTGCTGATTCTGCCTCTCTTACAAGAGGGATGTGGACATGCTGGAGTGTGTCCAGAGAAGGGCCACGAGGGTGACCACCCCTCCTATGAGGACAGACTGGAAGAGCTGGAGCTGTTCAGTCTGGAGAAGAGGAGGCTCCCAGGTAACATTATTGTGGCCTTCCATCATCTGAAGGGGGCCTACAAAAAAAGCTGGAGAGGGACTTTTTAGGCTCTCAGGTAGTGACAGGACATGGGGTAATGCAGCAAAGCATGCTGGGGAGATTCAGACTGGACGTGAGGAGGAAGTTATTCACCATGAGAGTGGTAGGACCCTGGGATGGGTTGCCCAGAGAGGTTCCATCCCTGGAGTTGTTTAATGCCAGGCTTGATGAGGCTGTGGCCCATTCTGGTCTAGGGTAGGGTGTCCCTGCCCATGGCAGGGGGTTTGGAACTACATGATCCTTGTGGTCCCTTCCAACCCTGACTAATTCTATGATTCTATGACATTACTGGGGGAAAGATATCTGGCAATTGAAAGTCAGGCTAAATTTGCATTAGAACAAAACAAAACAAAACAAAACAAAACAAACAAACAAACAAACAAAAAAAAACCAACCAAAAAAACCCAAACATAAATATCTAATTCCTTCCAGAGATATCAGAAAGTAACACCAGAAGTAAAAGGTCCAGAAAGGCCTCATGTGCTATATACAAAAGCCAAGATCTCTTTTTAAAACTTGAATTACATAATACAAATCTAGAATCATTGAATGTAAAATGAGATTACCTGAGAAAAAACATATCCTAAGCAATTTGCAAAATTCTACTTTTCTACTTCTTTTTAGCATGCTTTCAGAATAGATTGCAGTATTCCAGCAAGGTTTGCACTGGGTCTTCTGTGAACAGGAAACTTCAGTAATGCTCTTGATCAAATAGAAATGATTCCTTAAAAAAACTAAGGCACAAACTGGTTTTTATTCTCATGTGACTCATTATTAAAGGTTCATCCTTTAATGCAGACAAACGCCCCACCTAGACATAGAATGAATATAGTGATTGTTACTAGGATTAGTAGGGTTTTTGTTTAAATGATTACACACAGAATTGAAGCAAGAGTTGATTGTTTTTTTATAATGCATGTGTATTTTATTTTGCATAAAGTCTAATAATTCAGCATTAAGGCTAGTTTGACTGATGTCTCCCAATCTTCCACATGACAACTTCAGATAGGAAGGTAACCTACTGTAGTAGTCAGTCTAAGACACGTGGTACCACTTCATTTTTAACTGGGCTTTAATTTGACAGATATGTGTTTAGACAGCATGTATTATCTGACGATGCATAAAGCATGTATTAATCCAAAAGAAACTTCTGCACCCTTTTCATCTTGTTCATGCACATCTACAGATAGTGCTGGATGTTCAAAAGATATCAATATGAAAATGCCAACAACAGATTTTTTTTTAATAACCAGAACAGGGCATGACTGAAGCAAATCAAGAATCCTTCAAAGACTATGTGCCAGACCCACTTGACAAGAGCAGGTGGTTGAAGTGTCAGCAGTATGAAATACGTGCTTTGAGTGTGATCTGAATGAGCATAATTTATTCACTATCACATGATATTCATATACTTTGTGGAGCCTTTATTCCAATGAATGCTACACTGAGACATAAATCAGCATAAATGAATGTTTCTACTACTGCTGATCAATGAGATACATCACATATGTTTGAGATGCCTGGTTTTAAACTTACTGAATACTTCTTATAGGTGTAACTGTAGACCTCTGCTCTCTTTAACAGTGACTATCTGAAGAATTAATTTTGGTGAAGAAGAATTTAGAGTCCTCTCAATTTTTGCACAAAATTCATTTGCATGGTATTCCGTGCTACTGTTTGATTGTCAGTGGCACGCACAACAAAATCACCACAATCTCTCAGAAAACAAAGTCATGCAATGAATGTCATAAACCTTTATGAATAACTAGAACACCACATGAGGAGAGAGAATAGCTAATAATTTGTCAAGACCAAGTTACTACAAAGCAAACTAACTTACTGCTATGATGATGCAGCAGGTCCATAGATGAAGGGGAGACATATAGGAACGCTCCTACGTTGCTTAAGTTTTGGCATTCTCTTGAATGATACTCTCATTGGAAAGCTAAGGAAACAATCTTGGGAGTAGATACAAAGAGTAATGAAAAGTGAAACTCATAGAATAATTACTTGATTTTACTCTTTAACTGAAATATACTGAGAAGCTTCTACAGAGGGTTGTTGATTAAATATTGTTAAATATTCTCATGAATTATCTGAATGAGGGAATAATATATGGAGTAAATTTGCATATGACAGGATAGGGCAATTCTCAACATGTGGAAAGTAGAATCAGAATCATTGATGATCTTGAAAAATTGGAGAGGTCATCTGAAAAAAATAGGATTAAATAGGTGTAAATGTTAAGTGTTAGGCAGATATAATCAATTGCACAAATGCAGGACAGACTAACACAATAGACAGCAGTTCTCTGGATGAGATCTCGGAATGAAAGTGACTCAAATTAGTTATGAGTTGATGAACTATTAAAAAGCTATGTGATCAGATAGTATGTATAAGAAAACCTGTACAAAGCTTGTAGAAGTAATTTTCTATTATTTGATACCAGTAAGGACACAACTTGGAACACTGTATCAAAAAAGAACTTGAAAAATTTTGAGTTGCTAGGCACTCAAAAAGAAGACAGGGGAGTCAGGGCAACAACTAAGATGCAAACAAAACTGCACTGTTGTAGAGAGGAAGGGAGCAATATATCCTTTTTTGTTTGTGACAGACATGAGAAGAAATAATGAGCTAAATTGCACCAGGGAAGAGTCAGAATAATTATTAGGAAATCTTTCTACACGTAAATACAGTGAAGCCTGAGGAGATGGTAAAGTCACCATTGTTAAATACATACATCTGTCAGAAGTGGCACAAATGCTGATTCCTCCTTAAGGACAAACCAGGCAACCTTTTATAGTCCTTTCTAGCTCTACTTCACATAAATTTATATCAAGACAGGAACAAATTTTGCCACTCTGTCTATCTTGACTAGCACCTAATTCCATAAGGAAATTTACTAAGTCACAGTAAAAATTATTTGTCAACAAGAGGAATACTTACTTGTGTAAAAAAGCTAGGTTTGGTGAAGTTATTGCTTACCATTATTGCCATGTGAATTGTTTTTTTAAACTTATGTTGACTTACACATAAAATTATTTTATGATCAATATTTCAGGTTAGTACAAGTATAATAAACTAACTTCTAAAGTGATTGAATCAACTTAGGAAGTAAATGTGAGTATTCATTAAAATTAATTCTAGCTTAGTGGCCCATGGAAACTTTTGGGAAAAGGAAGATGACTGACTCACACCACCTTTATGTATATTCCTGCTGTTTTGGTTGCAGGTGTCTCAGGCACTCATGGATGTATGAGACCTAAAAGGAGCACTGCATAATTTGACACTGTACACTGTGTCCATGATCTGAAGCTCAGCATTGCTCCCTGAAGAATGGGAGAGATGAATTGCATAAAGCCAGTGCACTGACTTTTTATCATCTCAGCATTGTCTATGGTTATTTCTCCAGGGCATCTTTCATGTAATGGCCAAGAGGCCATGGGCTGAACTGTATCAGTTTCATTCCTGTATCTATCCAAAGCCACCTCCTTTGATAGGAATGATGCTCTTAGTCTGCCATTTGTTTAGGTCAGTAATGAAATTCTTATGGAATGCAGTGATGTAGAAATATTTGCTCTATCAATTAAAAAAAAAAAGTAAAATAAATCTATCTCTGGACATTTAGTTAAGCTTGTGAATTTTTTTTTTTTTCATTGAGAAAAATAGCATACTCTTTTGTGTGCTATTCCTTAGAGCTTTATGTACCACATGGTACCAAATAACCATAGCAGAGATTGAAGAAACTCTGTTTAGCATGTCTGATTTACCGTTGTGCTGAAAATAGAGGAGAAATGTGTAAAACATTTCAAGAACAATTTCTTCACTGAGATCACAGGATAGTTTAAAGCTGTCCTAACACTTAGAGTAAGGGTCCAAATAGTCTGGATTTATTTTGTTTATCCACAGAAAATTTGGAAGTGGCACAGCTTACTCACTGTAGATGACTCACAACTTTATGTCCTAGCTTGAAGTGGTTTGCCACACCATGGTCACAGCTCCAGAACTTTTTAGATGATCATCAGTATCACTCCTGCCTGTAAGACTGATTGATTTTTCCAGCTTTCTAGAGTTTTCATAACTTACTAACTTCTTGCCTCAAACCCAAATAATTTATGTTCAAGAACAAGCATTAAGAAACTGTTTACAAAGTAATCAGTATGTTATATTCCTCAGTAGTCAAAGCTTTTGAAGACAGAACGCTGGAGACACAAGTGCAGAAATACTGGTCTTCTCATGGACCCTTAAAGCACTTTTCCATGTTCCCTAGCAAAGGTTTTATCTTCTCCTGTTTTAAGACTATTTGTCTAGACAGTGCTAAGTAACTGGCATAGCGTTCAATCAAGAATGGTATGGTTACATCTTTTAGATAAATATAGATGGATATTTAAATTCACAAGTGAATGTCTAAAGCTCTACTCATTAGTAGCATCTGTCTCATGCTTGATGTGTACTTCTCAGAAATATTCTAGTACTTCCAAAGGCTATATTTAAGCAACCTTGTTTCTGTTTTGGTGATCACATGTCATGTGCAGCATGTATTGTTGATTCTGTTGCTAAGCCACACTGTGAGTTCTAGTTTCCAGTGTTTCAGGTTACATGTTTAAACCGGGCCTTACAACTGTTTTACACTATCCTGTGTGCCCCCATCTACTAAAGCTGGAACTCTGGAGGCTCTGTCTTTCCTCACTGGTTCACATTGGCTTGAAATTTTGAGTGGAAGGAGGAGTTAAGATTATGGATTTTTAAAAAAAATATTGTTAACGTTCCACTTCAGAAATGTCTCTAAGAGAAAGCCGTAGGAAACACATATAGGGTGTATGTGGTCAGCAGATTGGCTTCTGCAATATTATCCCATTCTAGAGGAACTGGAGAAGTTAAGGAGCAAGTCCCAGGAATTTTGATGAACCCTGCAAATATTAAAGGTGAGAAACTGAAGAGGTTTTGTTTTGACATTTTTCTTTAGGAGAGGTAAGAAAGAATTTGATCTTATGGACACTTCTTTAGAGGATTGTATTCAGGCCTGCTTGCATTGCCAGAAGAGACCTCCTCATACCTGTGTGGTTTCAAATCACAGGATCACAGAATGTTAGGGCTTGGAAGGGACCTCTGGAGATGTTTGAGTCCAACCCTTCTGCCAGAGCAGGACCAGAGAATCTAGTATAGGTCGTGCAGGAATCATGATGAGTCTTGAAAGTCTCCAGAGAAGGAGACTCCACAACCTTTCTGGGGAGTCTGTGCCAGTGCTCCATGAGTAAAGAAGTTCTTCCTCGTGTTGAGGTGGAACTTCCTGTACTGTAGTTCTCATCCACTGCCCCTTGTCCTATCATAGGGTACAAGTGAGAAGAGGCTATCCTCTCCTTCTTGACACCCAGCCTTATTTACATACATTTAATAAATCTCCTCTCAGTCTTCTCTTGAGACTAAAAAGTCCCGAGTCTCTCAGTCTTTCTTTTGGGTAGGGTGTCCCTGCCCATGGCAAGGGTGTTGGAACTAGATGATCCTTGTGGTCCCTTCCAACCCAGACTGATTCTATGATTCTATAAGGCAGTGCTCCAGTCCCTTAATTGGTCTTGTCCATTGGACTTTCTCAAGTAGATCCCTGTTCCTCTTGAACTGCAGAGCTCAGAACTCCATGCAATATTCTAGGTGAGGCCTCACTAGAGGAAGAGGAGAAACTCCCTTGATCTGCTGGACATACTTTTCTTGATGCACTCTAGGATCTCATTGGCCTTCTTGGCCACAAAGACACATTGCTGTTCCATGCATAACTTGTCATCTACCAGAACTCCTATGTCCTTCTCCACAGGGGTCTTCTCCAGCAGATCATCTCCCAGTCTGTACTGGTGTTCCTTCCCAGATGCAGGACTCTGCACTTATCCTTGTTGAACCTCATTAGGTTACTCTTTGCCCAGCTCTTTGGTCTGTCCAAGTCTTGCTGTTCGGCCTTCAGGTGTGTCAGCCAAGCCTCCCAGTTTCATATCATCAGCAAACTTGCCAAGCGGATGCTGTCTGTCTGTCTCCTCATCAGTATAATAGATGAAGGTATTGAACAGGACCAGACTGAGCACTGAGCCCTGGGGGACTCCACTAGTTACATCTCTCTAGGTGGACTTGGCACCACTGAGCATCACTCTCTACACCCTATTGTATAACCAGTTCCTAACCCATCTCACTGTCTACTCTTCCATCCCACACTTCTTGGGCTTGCTCACGAGATTGTTATCAGAGGCATCATCGAAAGCCTTGCTAATGTCAAGGTAACCTACATCCACTGGTCTCCATGCACCTGCTCACTCAGTTATGGCATAATAAAATGCTATAAGATAAAGCCATCAGTGACTTCCGGTGGGATTTAGGCTATCCCAGTTACATTGTGTGCATGATGACATATCAGTCAGAATGACAAGGGTTCATTTCTGCAAGTAGAAACCTGTCATTCACTGCACTATGGAAATTACTGCTCCATACTAAGAAACTTCATGTTACTCTATCAAGCACAGCTCCATGTCTCTGTTTCTGAATATTTTTTATATGGCTACAGGCAGTTTGTATTTCTTCAGTGAAATAATTCTAGAATCTGAATAAATGTTTTGATGTACTGTAAATATTTTGGCAACCTGTTAATACTCCTTCAATGAGAGTAGCTACTTTTGTTTGTTTTTATATTTAGAACTAAGAAATGCAAACATCCTTACTATCAACAAAGCTAGATGGGTTAGCACTGAAGGAGGTTGTTTTTATTCTCTCTACTGCCTGTATTCTGCATTTATATTAGCATGTGTCTATTGTCCCACTTGGTTCAGAAGCGGCTGCTTTTCAGAATGCAATAAAAATTATGTTCTGAAGACTCTAAAGGGGTTAAAAGGAAGGGTAAAGGAGATTTTCATACCACTACACCAGTTAATTGATCTACACGCCAAAAAGAGCCTGTCTGATTTTGATTTACAGATTCTACATTGTTTAGGAGATTATAGTCTAATTCTCCTTCTTCTGTGGCTAGTCAGGGCATGACCAGCAGTCATAATGATAGGCACTCCATTTCTTGATTTTAGCATGCCAGGAAAGGAAGTAATTTCAAAGCAAAGCTGAGGCATGTGCAATTCTGAGAGAGCAACAGGAGAAGGAAATAAAACTGAACTTGGCTTGTGAAAGAGTCGCATGCACAATGAATCAGTAAATTTAGGCACCACTAGAAAGGGTAGTATTGGATGAAAATGGTATCTAGATTCTGTTAAAATGGTTGGTGTGAGAAAGCAGAAGTAAGAAAAAGGTAGCTTGGAAAATATCTTCCCCATTTTTATGGGATGATATTCTATTGTTGATGACTGTTGATAGTACTTGTATTTGAATTGTGTTCAGGGTCTGATTTGAGGTGAAAGCACAAGGAGGTGCTGTACTGCTCTTTCCACTCTGCATGTGTCTTACAAAAGATTCCCTGTTTTCAGTGGTTCACAGCTCCCACAGGGATGGGTTAAAAAAAGTTCCTGCTTACAGAGAGTATGGAAGGCAGGAGATTAACTGCAACAATGTCTAAATGTCTAAAGCTGCTTTAGGTATTTTGGTTTCGTTCAGATGTTTCCTCTTTCCATCCCCCCCCC
>VWZI01020014.1:0-128758 GCA_013396835.1 Psilopogon haemacephalus
TATATGTCTAGCTAGTACAAAGTACTTTCTGAATTTAGAAAGCCTAATTTAATGACCTCAATCATTGAAAGACAAACAAGAACGTAATATAATGACAGTCAGAGCAGCATAGAGAACATGGTCAAATTGATTATTCAGTGCAAGAACAGTAAGAGAGTCAGATACTACAGGACATACTGAGAGGCTTAGATCTTCAATTAAAATTCCCTATCTTAAGTTTCTTTAAAAACTTAACTCTTTAAATTAGTGAACCAAAATATTAGTCATACAACACACAAAAGCAAGCTCTGAATCCCCTAGTTGACGCTTGAAGAATTGGTAACAACTAGATATGAATGTGGTCTTGCAATCATGTTTATGTATTTGTAATTAAAAAATGATGTACTGTTCAACACTAATATTGAATGGATGGTTTTTTTTGAACTGAATCACATCAACAAAGCTGAATTGTTAAGAACCTTAAGTAATAAATGTTATACAGACTTCACAAAATTTAGTGTAAAAAATGTCTTAAATTGGATAAAACCATGTGATTTTTCTTTTTTTTTTTTTTAAAGTCTGGCTTGGTTTTTAGAAGAATAAATTCCCAAGAGGTAAAATTCTAATCTGCACCTTTGTGCATGTATATTTCATAGGAATGCTTCCAAAATATTTTTTTAGTTCTTCAATCATCCCAATTCAACCAATAATTCAAACCAGAATTACTAACAACAAACCCACCCTAATAATATAATACATAATATAAAATAAGAAAATTGTTTTATTTCCTCACTCAATTGAAAGGACGAATAATCCAAAATCTGTGTAAACGTGCATTTAGTTACAAACCAGATCACAAACTCTATGAGGAGAGGCTGAGGGAGTTGGCATTGTTTAGCCTGGAGAAGAGGAGGCTCAGGGGTGACCTCATTGCTGTCTACAACTACCTAAAGGGAGGTTGCAGCCAGGTAGGAGTTGTTCTCTTCTCCCAGGCAACCAGCAACAGAACAAGGGGACACAGTCTCAAGTTGTGCTGGGGGAGATATAGGCTGGATATTAGGAGGAAGTTCTTCACAGAGAAAGCGATTGGCCATTGGAATGGGCTGCCCAGGGAGGTGATGGAGTCACCATCCCTGGAGGTGTTCAAGAGAAGACTGGATGGAGCACTTAGTGCCATTGGATAGGGCTGGGTACTAGATTGGACTGGATGATCTTGGAGGTGTCTTCCAACCTGGCTGATTCGATTCTATTCTAAACTGCAGCTATATAACTGAAATCACCCTTAAGAGATACACTATGTACCATTGCTAAAAGATCCTCCAAAGGAAGAAAAGATGTAAATTATCAGCTACACTTTCATCTCTGTGTAGGAGATGCACTTTCTAATCCAATATAACTTCTAACATCAATCGCCACACGCACACTCCAACACCCAACCCTGCCTACCTCCTGGAACTTTAACTTTAGGAAACATATGAATGGTTTCTGTCCTGGCAGACAGCTCAGGCCTACCCTCTCCAAAACAACAATGGTCTTATGGATAAGGTGAGGATCATCCAGATTAGAGGTGTTACTATACTAAGTTCATATTCCTTACCTTCAGACACTTCACTCAGACAGAGGCATTTAGAACTCTTACTCATTTACTGTTTTCAAAACTCTGTACTCACATATAAAGACCTAATTACAAAATGTCAAGAGTCAATAGTGGTGCCCCAGTTTGCTTTCATACACAAACTGTGTGTGTCCTGAGGCTTCAACATTTGGGCAATGCAGTCTCAAAGCTACATGATAAATTTTCCCATATGAACTAGTTTAAGGAAACTTTTATCAACTTGCCTTATATTACTTCCATTATACAATTCCTTACAGTGTCTCCAGGTCACATTGCTGAGAACACATCCATCTCCCATAAAAAAAGGATACAATACTTTTTGAACTTACATCACCAATGTTCACCTAAAAATATAACTGCAACATAACTGAAGTAAATTTCTTCCCTTCCAACAATTTTTACACACTAGTATTTGAGTCATCTTTTCTGATGAGCCTGTGGCACAAAGTAATTAAACCAGAGTCTTCAAGCTCAAGCTGTGTGATGAATAGACTAAGCAACTGGATAAACCCCTCTTTTTTTTGATGTATAGATGGCCACCATCAGGCACATTGTTGGACAGATGGATCTACTGGGCACATTATTTCAATTGTTCAGAGAGAATCCTAACGACCTCCACTGCTCAATGTAGAGAGCTGGTATGAAAATCAAATGTTTCTCGTATTTTGTTTTCTTATCCACACTGCCTGTTTTTCTCCATCATGAACACTGAACTTAATATTTTGACTTAATGATACTGTACATATACAAATGTTCCTGGAGACAAATCATCACATAACACTGAAGAACAACTACTAAGTAAAACTAATATATTCTTCACATTCATTTTCAATGGCAGGAATCAAGTCTACCTTTTGCTTCTCAAAAAAATATTTGAAGAAATATATATGACACATAACCAAGTTTCTACAGACAACTTTTGCTTCGCTCTGGAGGTGGTACCACTCACTACCTCAGTGGGCAAACTATTGGAAAGGCAATTCTAAATACAATATCTTGGACAAAGTATCTTCTAACATGATGTAGTGGGTTAGCAGTTACCTGCCCTCCCCCTACCTTTTATAAACCCTGGCTAGAACTCAGGACGCTGGAAGTTAATAAATGAAGCTTTATATTTACAGCAATGCACAATATACAGAAGGAAAACATAAATGAAGGTCCACTCTTCTCAAAATAAAACCAGTCTTTCACATGGACAGTCACTGCACCAAGAAAAGTTTAGACAAAGGAGAAAGATAAGGTGTTTTTAACTGAAGTCTTACTAATTCATATGATCAAAATTAAAATATTGCTATATCTTAATATATAAACTTATCTTGAACGCAGAAGGAAATTCACTAACCATATCATTAGAAAAATATAGGACTCAGCAATGAGCAGTAGCCAAAACATTTTCAGCCATATTCAGCATTTAGGAAGAAAAACTGTAAGATGGAACATCTCCCATGTTTCCTGGATCATCAACTGGACAAATGATGCCACAGCAATCCACAAAACAGACTATTGACTCAAGAGTCTAAGAATCACTATACTGAACAATTCACTGGATGAATGAACATCCAAATATCTGTAATACAATATAATACAGTATCTGTAATATAATTCTGAACACAGAGATATCGCCAACATGATCTTAGAAGGAAGGTAAAAGCATAGGAATATAGCTTTGTTTTAAGAAGGGCTGATGTATCTAAAAACTAATTTACCAACCTGTCACTGGTTGCTGACTACAACTGAAATAACACAATTTGTCCGGGGCTGCTCTGATATTACATTTCCCATATTGGATTATAGGAGCCCCACCCACAACATTTATCTACATAAAAAAAAGTACTAGACCAAATCTTAAGCCATTCACATTCTAGTAAAGAAAAAGAACAACAACAACAAAGTGAGATTGAAGTCTTAAACATTAAAATCCTGCATACCCTAGAAAACGTCATTCTTGAAAACTCAGGAATAGGTAAGCTAGACTTCCTTCAGATCCTGCATCATTCCAGGATGTATTGGGACAGCAAAGTCTCTGCATAGATTTCATACTGTTCTTTCCCTGAGAACTGCTCAATCTTACTGGAAGCAGTAGAACTGCAAGGAATTCCAAAAGGACAATATTTGAGAAAAAAAACAACTAACATTCTCAGACATATCTGGTTAGCTGATTCATCTTTTCCTGTAAGTAGCGCAAGAAACAAATCTGACCACCATGAAAATTACAGTTTGAATATTATATTTCTGTCAACATTATTATTGACAGAAAACTGTCAAGAGAATGGAAATGCTGCTTTGTTTTAAACTCTAGGTTAGATTAGCATTTTGTTTCTGCAATTTAAGGGAGACTTGAGATTTAGTTAATTACCAAAACGAATCTAGAGGATAACATGTCTCTCTTTTGCAGCATAAGTTATAGCTCTATAATTGCATTTAAGGTGCCAATGTATTTCCAAAAAAGTGGCTGCCCTCTATTTTGAATATCCGAATATCTGTGAGGAATGCCTCACAGATCTGCATTTCTGTTGTTAATTCTCTTCACTAAAATAAGACTGAACTATAAGATGCCAGGAATTTAATGTTCAGAATGGAAAGGTTTATCAGAAAGTGTAAAGATTCCACTATTCTCCTGCCATGAATAGTGACAAATGCTCAAAAACAATGTAAAAACATCAAGGTTCTAACAAAGATGATGTAATTTCTTTTAGAACTATTAGAATATGGTAGAGGACTTACAAGCAAAGTCGACTGGGCTGATCTACAGATGAAACTGCATATTAGGGACTAGAAAATCATAAATGAAAAATTTAAGATAGGAAAATTCAAACTGTTTACAACTCTGCGCTCAAAAGTAAATGAAACAGTCACAAATGGAGAATATCATGAAGAGCACTTCAGTAAGATACAGACTATATACTGTACCCATAAAGGGATGTCTCTTAAAAAAAAAAAAAATATATATATATATACATACACACACTTTGCTACAGTTTCCAAGTGCTACAGCACTGAGGTATGGAAGAAGACAGAAATGGCTTTGTTGTCCTCAATAAATGGTCCTTCTATGCGAAATATTTCACACTGACTACTGATATTGACCTTAGAATTATTTCTAGTAGGACAGTGTATCACCCTCTTTAGCTGCGGCACAGGGTTGAATTAATTGGCTAGGTAGGGGAAAGTTTTTCAGCCAGTCACCTTCAGTATAATAACAGGGAGTTGTTTAGCCTAAAGAGGAGGCTCAGGGGAGACATTATTGCTCTCTACAACCACCTGAAGGGAGATTGTAGCCAGGTGGGGGTTCATCTCTTCTCCCAGGCACATTAGTGACAGAAGAAGATGACAGTCTCAAGCTGCACCAGGGCAGTTTTAGGCTGGACCTTAGGAAGAAGTTCTTCCTAAGAGTGACTGCACATTGGAATGGACTGCCCAGGGAGGTGCTGGAGTCACCATCCCTGGAGGTGTTTAAGAGGAGGCTGGATGAGGCACTTAATGCCATGGTTTAGTTAATTAGAAGGTATTAGGTGATAGGTTGGACTCCATGATCTCAAATGTCTTTTCCAACCTGGTTAATTCTGTGATTTTGTGAAAACAATGTGTTGCAGTATATAGAAACTGCGTCCAATGTGCCAAAATAAAGGAATCTTCTCAGATTTATGTCAGACTGTGTGACTTGCTATCCACATCTGCAACAGTACAGTGTGCTACAATATCGCAATGGCAGATATCTGCCTTCCTTTTGCTTCGAGGCAATTAGTGAACACTGAAATCAACAAATTCTTGACTTGGTAGACTGATTCAGAAAATTGCAGTAACTTATAGCAAAGCGGACATATGGTCCAAGTTACCAATATTTCTGAAGATTACAATGCCTTTTAAGTAGCACCAATTTAATCTCGTAACTTCAAAGTTGTTAACTTCACAGTAGCTATGTTGCTACTGTATTTTATCCCTTGATAAAATACTCAGTTGTGAAATTTCATAGGAAATGCAATAGTGAATCATTTTGCATCTGACATACAGGAAATATTCACACACAGAGTCTTCATTTCTTCACTCATTTTCCTATTACACTTAATTCACATACTACTAACTATGGCTTCTGAATATCAGTCTCAGTAAAAAACAAACTAACAAACCAAACAAACCAGAAACAGCCTGGCAGCAACAACATTATCAACTTACAAGGAGAAATGTCCCACTACTTTCTGTTTTGCTTTTTCCTCAACACTCCTCATACAAATGACCAAGAGCTGTGATTCTTCATAATAATATTCTAACTATCAAAAAAGGAAAGAAATAAAAGCAGTCCACATTTAGCATACCTTTGTTTATGGTACTACACTTGATTTAGTATTTGATAAGTATTATTTGATATTTGTGCTTGTAACTTATTTCCATTTTTCTATCAATTTTTCCATCAGTAAGATTTAACTAGTAGTGATTTTCCAGGCTTCCAATAACAATTTTATTTTCAAATTGCATCCTTTACTACACTATAACAAATAACTGCTATTGTCCTACAGTCTTCATTTCTCTTTTGCTTATTCTGTGCAGCAACAAAGTAGGTATTTCTTTTATTATTTATAATTTCTGTACGTTCTTCTGTGGAAGTATGACAACAAACTTCTGCTTTCCTCCTAAGGAAACACCTTTATTTGAGAAGCATCCTGCCTTTACATGTTTTGTTTAGAGCAGGCTATGTATGCTAATTACAGAACTGAACACTAAGCTCCTTAAAGCAATTAATATTGGGCATGTCAATAGAAAATTTTTAAAATGCATTCACACATGTTAGAGTAACTGGTATTTAACTACTCTGGTCATAATTATTTCTACCAACTATATAAATTAAAACAAACTTTCACAGATCATAGCATCAAAACATCTGAATGAGAACTTGCATTTCTGCACTGTACATGAATATTAAAAAAAAAAAAAAAAGAATTTTAAGAAATTGAGTGAATACACCAAGAAAAAAATGTACCTAATATACCTGCAAAAATTCTTACTTAAATATATACATTTTGTCTCACTCATCTTTGTTGTGCTTGTAAAAATTTCCCTTTTCTGGTCTAGATTCTCAGTAGCATAATTCAACAGTTCAATGTTTAGCAGCTACTGAACAAATTTTAGAAGCAGCTCTTCATCCAGCATTTTATCCAGAGGCAGCTCTAAATACACTGGAAATATCAGTGCATGATGAACACAGATTTACATCCAAATTATTTAAGCTGAAAAGACAAGAAAATTTCCAATATGAAAGGTTTCTGCAATATCAGGAAAACAATTCCCAGGCATCTCCAGCTTTTTATGTGCATCAATAAAATCTTTGTATGATACATTGAAGTATCTATTTTTTTTTTTTTCAAACTAGCTTTTTATACAGCTCTGATTTCCAGCTATACAGTATGAAAGCTAGTTCCATATAAACACCATGAACACACAATCTAGTGTATAGCCTATTGTAATTAAGACCAGTGATTCAATACCTATTGCTACTGGCCAGGTATCATAGCAACCTTATGTCACTGAATACTGCTGGAAAACTGTTCAGCACCAGCAAGACTATGCTTCAGGAAAATCTACAATGGCACTACAGATTGTCAACATCTGTGGGGGTTGCTACAGGGAGAACAACAAAGAAATCTGCTTAAAACCCCTCCATGCTTAGAAAATTGGTAGAAATGTTACAGTGATACTACAAATTTAAAAAAAAAAAAAAGAGAGAGAGAGAGAGAGAGAGAAAGAAAATAAAAACTACAAAGAGGAAAGAAAGACAATTTTTGGTCATTAGTTACATAACTTATGCACCCATATTCTAACATCCATTCATGTAAGTTGAGAGTTAATGCTGCATTGTCACGTTGTTTACGTATATCCACAAAAGTACTGTCCTGTAGGTGTGTTTTCTTTGTTTCAGCTTTTTCATATAAACTAAATACAGGCATCATTTACCAGCAATATCAGTCTGAGAATAAAACAGACCTGCTTCAAAAATAATATTTAAACTTCAACAAATGAACTCTAGATAATCTTGTATAAATCTGAAAGAAAAAAAAAAAAAAAAGGAAAAAAACAGGTTACTATGAACAAGAACCCAATATTGATTTTTCTGCGGTGCAGTAAAGCATCTCCATTCTATTTGGCTGCTGTCAAAGCCACTCTTTAACAGCTGGAGTCAAATTGCACTATTTACAGCAAGAGCCCTTGTCAAGTGGACCATAAGTATTCTAACAATACACTATTCAAATGGCACTTTGCCACACAAATTGCTGACTTGATGAATACCCTATGTCAATGACTAAGGCCAATATAAAAGTTTAGGTTTTATGAGAGGTTTTACATTCACATATTAAGTAACGCTTTCTTGAGGAACTATTAAGCTATATATTTTGAGTCTTTTGACATTGAAAATAATTAAAATCTGTTTAAATACATCAAGGGGATTTGACAACATTAATATGGATCTTGTGTTAACAGCATTTGTCACACTCGTCTGTTATTGGTACTCCCACTGGCACGTGCAGCACAATAAAAGAATTAAAATGGTCCAAACACCATGAAATCAAAGCATTCCACTTCTGTATCTGTGATTTACATAATGACAAATGTTTTGAAAGAAAGCCTTTGAAGACGGACTGCTATGTGAGGATATATTTCTTTTTAGGATGGAGTAAAGAGATACCATAACTTTGCAGATGTTATTTTGCCTTAAATATAATACTGATGACAAAACAACATAATGATAAGTATTAAGAAAGAATGCTGAATCTTATCAGTGATCTTCATGTGGATCATCTCACTGTACAAAAGAGAGATCACTCACGAGTATAATACCAACAGGATAGAGATCTGTTATTTTTTCTGTTACATAAATCTTCTGAAATTGAATTCTTGAGAGGATGAAATTGACCACGTTGGCTTTTTTTAAATAGAAACATTATTAACAATTTAGTGTATCATTAAATTTCTAATGCGCAGTTTGACAAAGAGGCAAATTAATAATGAAATACTCATTGTAAACACACATCCTAAAATATTTTGATAATTAGAAAATTTCATGATAGCTTCATCTGTATAGTAATTATACACTTATTAACTATATGGAATGTTGAACTCTGGTGGCCGTAGAACTCTCACTAATTTCATGGGACCTGGACTTCAAAGGTCCATTTTAAGACGCTAAAATACAATGACCCAAAGCAATCAATACAGCACTGCATGAAAAAAAGCAACAAACAAACAATAAACACCCAACCCAAGTAAAAAAAAAAAAAGAAAAAAAAAAAAGTTTCCTGCTTAAGAACCAAGAAAAACAGTGAAGCTCACAACAAGCCTTCATTTCTGCAGTAACAAAACAGCATTAAAAAAAGGCACAAAGCTCCACACTCCTTTTGTGTTGCCCTCATTGAGTTTCTGGAATAGCATTAAGAAGACCTCCATTGTTATATTCTTGCCAGATTCAGCTACACTCTATACATTTAGCCTCCAGCATCTCTCACACCAATTTACAGAACTTGTTCTAATGGGGACAGAAGTGGAAAGAATCACTGAATGTAATGGATGACAAATTTCTGATTAACAGAAAGTGGTATCCCAAGTACAGAACTTCATTTATTAGGAATTTAGAGTAAAATAAGAGGACTATAATGAGGATGAATTAGAGAAAAAAAAAAATAATTGACTTCAGAGATGTCTAAGTGACATGTATAATATTCTCTCAACAGAGTTTTAATTGGGACAAACCAACTAATGAACAGTGTTTAAACAAGAACAAATCAGAGCGACAGCAATCCATGTCTGAAGTAGAAAAGCACTATAAATTTTGCATCCCCACTGTTGCCTAGAGTAATGTTACTTGCAATTTAAGATCATGCTACTTCTGAAAAGCATGTTAAACTTCACCTAAACCTGTTTACCCTAAATAATGTGAACAGCACATTTTCTTCCCAGTCATTTTGTTAAATTCAGGTGATTTTCCATTTAATACACATGACCAACTACACACCAAACACAACTATTAAAACTTTTTCTGTTGTTCCTCTTTACAAAGGCAGAAAGAAACTATTCTTTTTAATAAACTAACAGTGAGATCAGATTCTGTGTCAATGGCCAACTAGTGCACCATCTGCCCCACAACATGCTCAGGAGGATTATGCTCTAATAAGACTTTTCAGAAAATGGGATCAAAAAGAACTTTAGAAATCAGACTAAGGTTAGCAAAAGGTCAAAGATAAATATTAAGAGTTGAACAGCAATCATTATAAACTCAAAGTTACATGTAAGTGTGTAGATACAATTAAGACCAAAAAAAAAAAATTCAAGAGTGAGAACTGTCAGACAGAATTTTGTAATATCCAGTATTTAATTTACTAGAATTAGTAAAGCCAGAAATAAGATTAAGACCATTCTGAGGGCTGTTTCCACATGTGAGGGAAAGAGTTCTCCATCTTCACACAGATGTGGGAAGATAATTTTTATCTACGTTCAGGGCAGAGAAATAGCAGATGTGACTTCCCGTGTTTATGGCAGAGAACGGAACCCCCCGAACCCATGATTTAAAGCAATAAACAAGAACAAACAACATTGAGGGTCTATTCTTAAGATACACTCTTATCAAGAGCTCAGTGAATGTACTCACTCCTGATGCATAAACAGGGTTTTTAAAAAAAGTGTGCACCATTATCTTCCAACCTGAATACGGCAATACCTGCCTCACTCCAGGTGAGATAGTGTTTAATTTGAGACAGTTTTAATACCTGGTTTTACATTTAACAAGCAAAGGCTTTTTAGCCACCTACAAATAACTAATAAAAACATTGAGATATCTAGGCTACAAGTAAATAGAATGACTACTCAATTTTCAACCTTACTTCTCATTACTAATTTTCTCAGCTAATAGCACATTAATGCTAGTTTCAGTACAGTACTTCCTCCTTTTCAAAACAAAAAGGAAGAGCATATCTTTTCTGTAAGTTGCAATTATTTGGTTTAATAACATCTATAAAAGAAAAAAATGTTACACAAATTCAAGTACTGGCCAAATGTCTCCTGAAGACTGTCATACCTATTTTTGTAGCCCAGTCTCCCACAAGGAACACCACCATCCATTTAATCACACTAACATAAATGTAAGGTACTTGCACACTGTTCTGTGAAGTTAAACAAAAAAAAAAAAAAAAAACAAACCAAAACCCAAAAACTGAAACCAACCAAATAGCAACACAAAAACCCAACTACCCAATAAACACTAGCACTGAATGGCAACAGGAATCTGATGTTCCACAGAAAAATAATCATGGAAAGGTTGTTGTACCATGACATGGTCTTACTTGAGACATAAGACATTCAAACTGGTGGGTTCCCTTTTCTGGGCATACTAGTAATAGGTGCAGTAATAAGCCATAGATGTAAGAGAGCTATAGGTGGCAAAAGTCTGTGAAAATCCTTCTGAGATGACCTACTGGTGACCTTGCATAAGGCACTCCCCTCTATCTTCCCCATTTGTCCTATGAAATGAGCTTGACAGCACAAAAACTGAGCCAGTCAGAACAAACCTTTATAACTAAGATAAAACCAAGATTCTATGCTACTTACACAAGTCCACATGTCACTGAGGGTGAAGGGCAAAAAAACTGAATCACAACTTATTGCACTTGAGAAATAGTCTCCTCTTAATTCGTACCTTATTTGAAGATGTTTCTGTATGATTATAAGAGATCATGCTGTGCTTGTAAGAGCTAAAGTGTTTGTATCCAGCATTTTTATTTCTTTTTGACTCTTGAGATACAGGAAGTAGAGCATCTGACACCAAGTTTTCAGAATCTTCAATGGAAGTAAGAATTGCTTTTGCTGTTTCACCTGTTTCATGTCGTTCCAGTGTGCCTAGAGAAACACAAGGGAAGCAGTAACTGGTTTCAAAGAACTACAATGGAAGCTTCGTTCTTCAGTGTATCAAAGTATTAAGATAGCACATTTGAGGTGAGCAGATAAATCATGAAACATTTACAGATAAGCCACCTAATTCCTCATTCTCTCAATCGTAACAAATGTAGGCTATTTTGCAGTCTTACAATGTTAAAAAAACATAAATGTTACCTTCTAAAGAAATCACTGCAGCAAATACGTTAGATCCAGACTACAAGAGACTTAAGATACTTCGTATAATATGGAGTCAGATGTAATTTTCAAAGGAAGCAAAGGAAATTCAGGATAAAACTTGCCTTAACTCTGTTCAAAACAGAGTAATTTGTTTTCTACTTACAAAGCCCTCACGGAGTATCTTTATCATTAAGAGTGTAAACAATAACACATTTAAGTAATATTTTAGTGCTGTCCTCTAGTGTTCTAGATTACAAATAGCAAGAGAAAGCTCAATTATTTGCTCCATTCCTAAATACCACTGTTACCTCTGACACTTTTTAAACACCTGATTATACTACACGTAGCTTAGTAGTCAGGAATATGAATGCTATTTAATCACTAGATAATCTAGTTCCTTTAACTGTTATACCAAGTTATATTATTTTAGTAATAATTTTATTTGGCTATAATTGCAGCAACAGTACTTAATTTATAACTAACATTAAAGATATCCAAACTGAGCTTAAATGTAATGAAAAGAACTCTTATTATATACTACACATTTCCTATAGGAATTAAACTCATAAGAAAATACTGAAATGGCATGTTTCCTATAAATATCAGAGATAAAAGACACATGAAGGATTTTACAACTATTAAATATCTGCTATAACATGAAGTCTTTTTTCCCTTAAGTTCAAATTCTTTGTAGCCTCAAGTAATACAACAAGAATTTTCCCTTTCACTGCTACCAGAAAAAAATGTGTAACATTGAAGTTCTATCAGTAACACCTACTAAAAATATTGGACTGGGATTGAGGGATCTCATACGGTAAGTGTTTGTGTGTGTATGTGTGTATAAAATCTCTTTATCTGAAATTATTTCTCAGAAACTCATCCATTTCTGCTCACTGTAGTATCGCCTCTGTTACTTGTATGACCAAGAGTCTGAACACAGAGCAGAAGAAAGTAGTGCAACTGATTCTTTGTCCCCTACAAAATCAATGGAATACCACAGATTACTGTAACATTGCACTGAAAGAAAAAAACAAGGATTGGCCCCTAGCTGTTTGTAATATGTCATTTTCTTCATCCCTGCCCAGGATTTCCAGACAGTGTCACGGACTATTAAGGAAGTGAATATTTACTGGAATGAAAACAAGCTGTCCAAAGATCTTTACAGCTGGACTGTCTACAAATACTTCAAAACAATACTGCCTAAAACGTTCCCAGCAATTCAACATTTCAGTAACAAAACCCCTATACTAATAGATGCCTGCAAGGACTACATAAGGTGTAACCATACTGAGTGGGACCAATACAGATTTTTAAAAGCATGTGCAAAGTTAGGAAGTTTGGAAATAAATATAACCTTATCTGAGTGATTTGTATTAAGTCTCTTCATATATGCAGGATGGTTTTTCAAGTTACAAGTATGTCCTATTTCCCCATGTAACTGCCTGTGTGATTCAGAGCAAAAGACAAACAGAAGTCACCAAGGAAGTTGTTGTTCTTTTACTGTGAAGTCTGAAGTACTAAGATTTCTCTGCTACCTTCTGCAGCAAGTCCACTGCATATGGGATATTTCTACATAAACAAACACACATATATCCATCTTTGTCTTCTGTATCACTTTGTGCAATTCATGACTAGAGTTCTCAGTGCTTCACAAAATCCCTGTGAGTTTACCCAGCATCATGTTATTTTCATGGGCAAGGATCTAAGGCAGAGATTACAATAAATTTTTAATAAATCCAAGAATTCTGGGTACATGGCATTACATTTCAAAGACTTGACTTTACATACTCTTTAGCATTACACTGAACTCTGAAAACACATTTTGTTAGCTCTAGATGCATCTGTAAGTGCCTTGTCACCCGCTGTCCCTCAAAATCTGACTGCTCTGTGAAAGAACCTTGTGGATTTATAATGGAATACAATAATTTAATTAAGGCTATCATACAACAGTAGCAGAAGAGGATAAAATCGTATTTCAAACAAAAAATAAGATTTTTTAATCCTCTATACATACATATGCACTCACGAATAAAAACAAAAATATATTTAAGACTTATGTTATTTTCCATATATAAGAGCTTCTTCCCTGGCAACTACTTCAGAGAGAAATTTTCAACTTCTGGTTGAATGGAAATTTTTTAACTGAAAGATGAAGAAATGGACCAGAAGAAGTGGTAAAAGTTGCCAAAGATGGAGACAGCAGCACTTCACCTGTGAAGACCATGGCCTGAATGGAATAAACAGGCAACACTGATATAGCAAAACCAAACAGACATTTTATGTATTTTAAAAAACACCTATACATCTTAATTACAACTGTTGCTAGATGTACTGTTGACAGATAAACTTTTACATATTACAGCTATGGAAGCAAACTGAGACATAACTGAACAGGCTGATGTGTTACTGAACACTTCAGCTACCTACTAAACTTTTTCCTAAGTGACAGTGTCAAGATCATGCCGTAGCAAGTACACCCTTTTGCACGTGTAGTTTAGAGAAGAGAAAATTAATTCAGAAAAAATAAAATTCCCCCCAAACCCAAAACAAAACAACCAACCAAATGTCATCCCTTCTGGGTTCTCATGAGGCAAGCAATATGACTGGCCTCTCACACAGGGAAGTTACTCTGTCTGCACATATATATATGTGGGGTCTGACTAGAAAATCTTCGGGACAAGTTTCTTCATGAGAGAAGGCTACGAAATCATAAAATCCATTTTGAAAGCTTAGAGTTCTGTCCTTTCATAACATCTACCTCAAACTCTTCATAAGTAGCACCTTCTAAAAGGTGGTTCATTTCTTAAAATAAACATGCATCCTTGCATGCACTTCTTCACCATGACTCAGAGAATAATAGAATCAGTCAAGGTTGGAAGGGACCACAAGGATCATCTAGTTCCAACTTCCCTGCTATGGGCAGGGACATCCTACCCTAGATCAGGCTGGACAGAGCCTCATCCAGCCTGGCTGCAAACACCTCCAGGGATGGGGTCCCAACCACCTCCCTGAGCACCCCATTCCAGGGTCTCACCACTCTCAAGGTGAACAACTTCCTCCTCATATCCAGTCTGAATCTCCCCACCTCCAGCTTTGCTCCATTCCCCCTAGTCCTGTCACTACCTGATAGCCTTCTCAGCTTTCTTGTAGGCCCCCTTCAGGTGCTGGAAGGCCACAACAAGGTCACCTGGGAGCCTCCCATTCTCCAGACTGAAAAGCCCCAACTCTTTCAGTCTGTCCTTATAGGACAGATGCTGTAGTCCTCTAATCATCCTCGTGGCCCTTCTCTGGCCACCTCCAGCATCTCCACATCCCTCTTGTGTTGGGGGCCCCAACACTGGATGCAGTACTCCAAGTAGGGTCTCACCTGAGTGGAGGGGAAGAATCACCTCCCTTGACCTGCTGGCCACACTTCTCCTGATGCAGCACAGCATGTGGTTGGCTTTCTAGGCTGCAAGTGCACACTGCTGGCTCATATTGAGCTTCTCGTCCACCAGAACCCCCAAGTCCCTCTGTGCAGGGCTGCTCTCCAGCCAGTCACTGTACAGCCTGTATTTCCGCTTGGGATTGCCTTGACCCAGATGCAGGACCTTGCACTTGGCCTTGTTGAACCTCATGAGCTTGGCTTGTGACCACCTCTCCAGCCTGTCCAGGTCCCTCTGGATGCCATCCTTGCCATCCAGCATGTCTGTTGTACCACAGAGCTTGATGTCATCAGCAAACTTGCTGAGGGTGCAGTCAATGGCTCTGTACATGTCACCCACAAAGATGTTGAACAAAGACTAGTCATTACTGGTCTCCACTTGGACATGGAACCATTGACAGCCACTCTTTGGGTGTAGCCATCAAGCCAGTTCTTTATCCAGCTGGTGGTCCACCCATCAAGCCCATGTTTCACCAGCTTGGAGACAAGGATGTGGTGTGGGACAGTGTCAAAGGCTTTGCTCAGGTCCAGGTAAATGACATCAGTTGCTCGCCCCTCATCTAGTAATGTTGTGACCGGTTCATAGAAGGCCACCAGGTTTGTCAGGCAGGATCTGCCCTTGGTGAAGCCATGATGATTGGACTCAATCACCGCTTCACTAATCTCCTGTCTCAGTAGTGCCTCCAGGAGGATCTGCTCCCTGATCTTACCAGGCACAGAGGTGAGACTGACTGGCCTGTAGTTCCCCAGATCCTCCTTCCAACCCTTTTTGAAAATGGGAGTTATGATTCCCCTTTTTCAGTCAGTGGGGACTTCACCAGACTGCCAGGACTTTTGGAATATCATAGAGAGGGATTTGGCAACATCATCTGCCAGTTCTCTCAGTATCCGTGGGTGTATCCCATCAGGTCCCATGGGCTTGAACACTTTCAGGTTCTTCAGGTGACCATGAATCTGATCTTCACTTATGATGAGCAGCTCCTCCTTCCAGGTCCTGTCATTATTTTCCTGACTCCAGGAGTGTGGCTGGAGGCCTTTGCAGTGAAAACTGAGGTAAAGAAGTCAGTGAGAACTTCAGCCTCTTGTATGTCACTTGTGACCCTTTCACCTGCTTTCTTTCTGAGGGGGCCCACACCTTCTCTAATCTTCTTTTTATCATTAATATACTTGTAGAAATTCTTGGTGTTCCCTTTGACCTCCCTGGCGGGATTAAATTCAAACTGTGCCTTGGCTTTTCTAACCAGTTCTCTGGCTGCTTGGCAGCTTCCTTATATAGCCCCCATTCTAGCTGTCCTTTCTTCCACTCCTTGTAGAGTTTCTTTTTGTGTGACAGTGTGTCTAGGAGCTCCCTTCTCAGCCAGGCAGGCCTCCTGGCATTCTTCCCTGCTTTTCGCTGTGTGGGTATACATTGCTCCTGGACACAGAGGAGGTGACTCTTGAATACTGAGCTGTCCTGGGACCCTCTTCCCTCTAGGGCTTTGTCCCATAATACTTTGGCCAGCAGATCCCTGAAGTGATCAAAGTCTGCATGCCTAAAGTCTAGGGTCGTAAGCTTTGAAAACATCCTCCTGGTTGCCCTGAGGCTCTTAAATTCAACTGCTTCATGGTCACTGCAGCCAAGGCTGTCTCTGAGCCTCACACTGGACACCAGCCCTTCACTATTGGTGAGAAAGAGGTCCAGCATAGCACCTTTTCTTGTTGCTTCCTCTACCATTAGGACGAGGAAGTTGTCACCTATGCAATCCAGGTACATTCTGGATTGCTGATGCCTGCCTATGTTGTCCCTCCAGCATATGTCAGGATGGTTGAAATCCCCCACGAGGATCAGGTTTTGTGACCTGGAAGCCACTTCTAGTTGCCTGTGAAGGGCCTCATCTGCTTGGTTCTGCTGGTCAGGTGGCCTGTAGCAGACCCCCCACAGTAAAATCACCCTCCCCTGTCTTCCCTTTAATTTTAACCCATACACTCTCAACTAGCTCATCATCCTTCCCCAGGTGGAGCTCCACTGATTCTAGCTGGTCACAGATATAGAGAGCAACACCTCCTTCTCTCCTTCCCTGCCTATCCTTCCCAAAGAGCTTGTACCCATCTATCCCTACATTCCAGTCATGGGAAGCATCCCACCAAGTTTCTGTAATAGCCACCATGGATCTCTGCTCTATGTATACCTGTGAACTGTTTTGTGTTTACATGTGAAGCTGCAATAAAAGGGAACAAAGCGCATAGAAAAATGACAGCAGGTAACTATAACATTATTTAAAAGTATTCCCTTTCACTAATGTACTTTACACTTCCTGAGGAGCCCAAAATACTCATTTGCAGAATGAGTAGGTGGCAGAGACAAAATAAAGGGCAGAGATCTGCATTCTGTGATTCCTGAATACATCTCTTTACAGACAAAAATGGTACATGGAAAAGGATGGAGGAACCTGTGACAAAGACACACTGACCACTGCGAACAATAAAGGAATACTGGGGCAAGGAGCTTATTGTTCCAGAAACAGCTATTTATCAGGAATATGTTCGCTCAGATTTTGAAGAAAAACAAACCCAGAAATAGTAAAAGACACAGCATGTAAGTGGGGAAGTATAGGAGAGAGGATAGAAATAAAGATAATTGTCAAACCTGAAATACTTTAAACAGATGAGGTAAAAAGCTTTTGATGGGGGGGGAGATGGGGAGATGTAAGAAAAGGAGAAAAGATAGTGTATTCCACATAGCAGCACCACTACTACTATGACCCCCTACTATACATACAAAACACAGGAAAAGAAAGTCTTTATCTCTTGAAAGCGGTGACCATGGCAACCAAATCTCAGGAACAAACAGGAGTGGAGTATTTCACTCTCCTGGGCAGCTTTGGACCACCAGATGTGACTGGCTAGAGACTGTTACAACATCTTATTCTTCTGGGCCAAGTACTACAAATTGTGCCTCTTGGTATTAGTGCTGTCCACACATTTCTCAGGGTTCTGTACCTGTATTATGCAGGGTTCTGACTGTATTATGCATTTTCACTGCGGAGATCATTCATACTATCCTGCCTCAAGATGTGCTATTCACTGACATCACATGACCTGTCATATCATCAGGCTCCAGTGCTTTCTGTTTGCTGTCACAGCTAAAGTATTGAAAATTCTTAATACTGCAGTGCTGCTGTGACCTACTAACTCAGTTGAACCTTACTGTGTAAAAGTGATCTCTGAATAAAAAAAATTGGTCTCAAAATGTATTTCATTTAAAGAGATCACGTGGTCAGCAACAAATCCTTTTCTTTACTAGTACCCAAAACAAAAAAATCATCTTTCAGAGCAAGTATCATCTGTAACATTAATTATTTATTTTCTGTCAAGATCTTCCTTCCCATAAATACTTACTTAATCTGAAATTAAACTCCTACACACTTTTAATTTTTTTTTTTAATGCCGATAGAGTCAAGCAAACAAATTCTGTGTCCCTCACTAGAAGATGCTTGAATTTTAAATCTACGATCCAGCTCCACAATAGTAGTCAGGCATTTGCTTGAAAATTTTCTTCTGCTGGTGATTCTAGTAACAAATGGTGCAAACTAGATCCAACAAAAATTTGCATTAAGAAACTGTATATTCACAACTGGTATCAAGGCAAAAGTAGATGAGACCCAGCAAATCTAAAAGGGATATATCAAACAAAATTCACTCTATTACAAAATCTAATTGTTAAAAAGGTATTTTAAATATGGAAATAAATTGACAATGGAGATGTCCCGTGGCTATAGCACTGAATATAAAAGCACACAGACTTAGCAGACACTCCTTAATTTTTTCCATGTTTAAGATGTACGTTACTCATGGTCATCAAAATACACATTTTCAGAATAGTATTAGCAAACTATTCTCAGAATATCCTTCAGCTAAAGAAAACTGAACAGTACAAAGAAAATTACATGTTTACAGCTGTTTCCAGTACAAGCCAGTCTATCTCAGAATTTCTGCTGCAAACAACACTTATAAAGAAAGGCATTACAAAACCCCCGTATTCTCTGCCTGACACCATCTAAGCTGTTCTGAACAGAGACTGCCAAGATACGGTAAATGTGCTAAACTGTGTTGAACACAGCTCTAAACTTGGAAAAGATGCGAGCAGTTTTGGTCTAATTCTTTAATACCATGTCAAGCATGCAATGAGGATGAGAAGCCATCCCTTAATGTCTGGAATGAAGATCATCCATGGCAGGAGATCTTCTAACTACACTTAGCATGTCAATCAGTTCTCATCTCTCATTTGATTTTCTTTGTTGTTGTTTTGCTGTGGGTTTGTTTTTTTTTTTTGGTTGGCTGGTTTTTGGTTTTTTGTTATGTTGTTGGGGTTTTTGGTAAAAATATGCAGTATTACTTCATTATTAATTAAAACCCCCAAGAAACAAGATTAACTGTAAGAAATACTTACTTCTACACATAGACCTATATTTCATAAGTGTTCCATCCAGTATAAAGTATATAAAAATATCAGTGTATATGTATACATACAAATATAAAGACACATGACTATTCTTGGTATAAGCATGTCCTTAGCTTCCGGAGATCAGGCAAAACATGACATTGCCTTTTTTTTCCTGAGAAATTTTCCCAAGCACCATTGCTTTTCTATTGTTCCACATCAGTAAGTAGTTACTGAACAATGACTCAAATTTGGAGAGCTATAAAATATTTAAGTGCAAGCTTTAGATTGACCTGGGACTTAGATGTATAAAGAGTCCAGAAAAAAAGGCAAAACGTTAAGTTTCCATTTAAGGCTGATAAATTAAAGCAAACAAGAAACCCCCAAACACTGAACTTCTACTAAGCATGTATATTCATGCATATGACTTATTTTGAATCATTCACGTATTCAAAACATGGCAATGAATGTTTCCTCATCCCTCATGTCTTTTAGAAAGGGATTTAAGTGACAACATACGATGTGCAGGGAAACTAGAGGAAAATTGAGATCTTCCACTCACTGCATGTTGTCATTTGCATCATGTTATCTTCAACGTGCCTTAAATCTCTTCATAGAGATGCTTTCATTACGAAAAGTTGTCCAAGCCAGAAACTGTTTAGTGTTACAGTACTGCTGGCCTAAGAAATTACCTTGTCCGAGTTCAATAGCACACAACTAGGTTAACTCACTTCCTTTCTCTAAGGATGCCTCTTAAGCATGAAGGTGAAAAGGGGAGAGAAATGAAGATCTCCACCCACCTAGTGTCTGCCCTGACTATTAATGTTGAAGGTAAGATCACGACCCAAGAACTAGAGAGCTAAATCACTAGAGCCTTTTTGCAAAAGGTACTTGACATTTGAGCCATTGTTTTGGAAGGACTACTTTTTATGGTTTCACAAGGGATGACGAAATTATGTGCAGTTTAACTGCTTGATAACTCAGCATTATGAATATCAAATGAGACAGATTTGTCTTAACATCAGAAAGAGTACATACAAAATTGGGTTTTGTATAACCAGACTTTAGAGTCCATATTCTGAGTGCCTTCACAGATGCACCTGATGTAAGTTTGTTATTCAAATTGTTTACCAATATTATATTGTGTAATTAGAAAATGTAAGAAAGTAGAGTTTGTGAGTATGAATTGAGCGTATGTAAAATTTTCAAGTGTGTGCACAATACCATTTGAATGACTTTTTTTTTTTTTTGTACCATGGGGTTATACTGGAACAAGAAATTTTACTCGAACTGCAGTGTCTTGGAAAAACACACCAAAAGTAATGAAATAATTTGTCATACATCATCTCTTCCTGAAAAAAAAAATCTCTGCAAAAGCCTCCTAATAGCTGAATGTTCTCAGAATTTTTAGCAATTTTATAAAAAGTTTAATTTTGCCATCCACATATCTAACAAGAGCTCCATAAAACAACTCCACTGGTATTTTTATCAAGTAACACTAACCAGAGTCTGGCTACTTGGTACTGCAACATGTTAAGACATGGTAAACAGTTTAATCTGCCTGTTGCCTGTGCCCCCAACACAAAAGCAAGGAAAAATGAGAAGAAAAAAGTTTTGGGTTGAAATAAAGAGTTGAGGTAAGAGTCTGAAATGCAGAGAGGGGAAAAAACCCCAAAACAAACAAACAAAAAAACCCCCAACCAAAACAAAATCCCAACAAAACAGACAACCAAACCCAGCATGCCACCCAACTCCCACCCATCTCACTACCTCTGCAGAAAAAGTACCAACACCCAAAACCCAGAACCCAATAGCAGCAACCAGAACAAGAAGTCTCTCATGTTGCATGCTGAACTTCAAGCCCCGTAATACCATGCTCCAGCCAGCACTTCCATTTTTGGAGCTGGCGTGAGGCAGAAGGGTATGGATAGGAGCAGATTCAAACTCAACCTGTGACAGACACTTTAAAAAGATTTACGTTTTATCATCAAAAATGAGGCTTATTGCTGCATTCACATGACCTGCACAGAGACCAAGCTGCTGCCCCTTTCTGTGCAAGTAGCGAAAAGTTATAATGGCACTACTACAGTAACACGCAAAAACAACCTTATTTGTCCTCTAAAAATGATTAAAGGAAAAGGTTTTCTGCACTTTGGATACATTCCTCTGATCACACAGGGTACTGCTAACACTAATACTATGAATGCAGGTGAGCCATATCTGTACTTGAATACAGTCAACGAACAGTAATGGCACTCACAGTGTCACAGTTAACAATGCAATAAGATAACCCCCATTGTATTCAGATAAGAAGCAAGTAAAATGATTAAGGCACCATGAATTCTCAAACTGAAGTACAGTAATAGCCCAGCACAACTCTTTTGTCTTAATATTTTCTATATTCAAACCACTTCATCTGCCATCTGAATTTCCCCCATCCCCCACCCCTCCACATTTGAGCTAGAAAAATTCTCAAAACGAGCATTCTCTGGGTGAATATGAACAATACAATTAAACCACTGTAAAGTTAAATGCATATTATTATAACTGAACAAAAAGTCTTAAATTACACTATTCTATTTTAAAAATAACAATAAGCACGTCATAAGGTAGTAAATCAGAACAAGGCTTGCGAGGAAAAAGAAAATAATGGGAAATTAGTAGATCATTCATTCTGCAAGCACAAACTTCAAGGAATAAATTTGTATTAAACTGACAAACGAAGATTAACTGAGCAAGGAAGATAGCTCTTTTAAGTCTATCTAATTCTTTCCTCACTCTCAATACATATTTCTAAAGTGGCTCAGTAGACAAATAGCCATGTGCTGTATACAGCAAGAAAGAAAGGATGCTTTTATTGCTACATCATACTGATATTTACCCTTTTTATAAAAAGCAAAGATACCAGCAACTTGGGAAAATGTAAAAGCAATATAGATAACAGCTAATTTCCTTACTGAAGTGGATCTCAAGTGGTGGCTATTGGAAGAAATATTCTGCACTTTAATTGGAATATAATTTCTTATTGATTTTCATATTTGTCTTCTAGCACACAAGTCTGAAAACATCCTGTACATATGCTCTATTAATATTCCAAGTGTATTATTAGATCAATATTTATTGTCATGGAAAGATATTCTACTGTAATGGGACATTGCCGTATCCATGTACTAAAATTTAGGCAAAATACATTAAACTACACAGATAATACAGAAGCTATGAACTACTCTTTATCACTATCCACACGTTTAAGCAATAACAACATTTAAATGTAGAATAACTTTGCTTTGTTTTGTAAACTAAACGATTAAAAGGATGAAACTCACTTTTTCTTATTCTAGACCTGTAATAGGAGATGGCAATTAGCTTCTTTAGACTTCCCTTACAGTCAGTGGGGAAAAGGTACAGAATTTTACTTCTTTCTTATTGCTCTTTACAAAAACATAAAGAACCATGAAAAGGTCTTAGGTCTAGAAGTCTGTTAGATGATGTACTTTTCACGTGAGGTCAGCTATACTCCTAGTATTTAATACATTTCAACATAAACTCCACTGAAATGCTTCTTTATTTGGAATAAAAGCATCACATTTTACTCAGGCAACTTCACATTGACCACATAAAATAAGCTATCATAGAATGGTTTAGGTTGGAAGAGACCTCAAGGATCATCCAAGTTCCAACCCCCCGCCATAGGCAGGGACACCTCCCACTAGATCGGGTCACTCAAGACCTCATCCAGCCTGGCCTTGAACACATCCAGAGAGCGAGCAGCCACAACCTCCCTGGGCAACCTGTTCCAGTGCCTCGCCACCCTCACTGTGAAGAACTTCCTCCTAACATCCTGTCTAAATCTCTCCTCTGCCAATTTGAACCCATTCCCCCTCGTCCTGTCATTACAAGACCTTGTGAATAGTCCCTCCCCAACATTCCTGTAGGCCCCTTACAGATACTGTAAGGCCACTCCAAGGTCTCCTTGAAGCCTTCTCTTCTCCAGGCTAAAGAGCCACGACTCTTGTAGCCTTTCCTCATAGCAGAGGTACTCCAGCCCTCCAATCATCTTTGCGGCCCTCCTCTGGACCCTCTCCAGCAGTTCCATGTCCTTCCTATGCTGGGGGCTCCAGAACTGCACACAGTACTCCAGAATCTTTGGCAACCTCGTGAAGAAAGGGTACAAGTTTTATGTGAAGTGTCACCTGCTTAGATTTTAATCTCTGACAATCTTTCTCCCAACCTACAAAGTGTATAAAAACCTTCTAAAAGACAATTCAAATACATTAAAATCTTCTGAACACTTTTTAAAGGCACATTTTGGCCTCTGCCATAGGAAACTGGAAGATTTTTATGCATCTAGAACTTAGACTAGCCACTGCTGTAAAGGAGAATAAAAAATGTTTCTATAAATACATTAATGTCAAAAGAAGGGACAAAGACAACCTCCACTCTTTATTAGGTACTGAGAGGATTACAGTAACAAAAGATGAAAAGGCAGAGGTACTTAACACCTACTTTGCCTCAATCTTCAACAGTGGTACAGGTTGTCTTCAAGACAGTTGGCCTCCAAAACAGATGAAACCAGGGATCAGTATAGTCTCCCTTTAATCCAGGAGGAAGCAGTAAGGGACCTGCTGATCCACTTGGATCCTCACAGGTCCATGGGACCAGATGGGATCCCATCCTCGGGTGCTGACAGAGCTGGCAGATGATAAATGATAGAGAACAGCTTGGCCAGCTCAACAGTCCTGGATCACTGAAGAGGTCCCCAGTGAGTGGAAGCTGGCCAATATGATGTCCATCCACAAGAAGAGCCTAACAGAGAAACTGGGAAATTCCAGACCTGTCAGCCTGACCTCAGTGCCAGGCAAGGTTATGGAACAGGTCATCTTAGGTGCAATCCCACAGCACCTATAGGATGGCCACGGGATCAAGTCCAGCCAGCATTGGCTTAGGAAGGGCAGGTCCTGCCTGACCAACCTGATCACCTTCTGTGATCCAGTTTCTGCCTAATGAATGCATGGAAAGCTGTGGATGTAGTCTACCTGGACTTCAGCAAAGCCTGGCAGCTTGGACAGACCCACTCTGAAATGGATCAAGAACTGGCTGGAGGGCTGGGCCCAGAGAACGGTGGTGAATGGTGCCAGTTGGCAACCAGTCACCCCCAGGCATCAGTGCCGGGCCTGATCAATATCTTTACTGATGATCTGGACAAGGGAATTGAGTCCATCCTCAGTAAGTTTGCAGATGACATCAAGTTAGGAGGAAGTGTCTATCTGTTGGAAGGTAGAAGGCTCTTGCAGAGGGAACTTGACAGGCCTGATGAATGGGCAGAGGCCAATAGGATGAGATTCAACAAGGCTAAGTATAGGGTTCTACACTTTGGCCACAACAACCCCAAGCAGCACTACAGGCTGGGGACAGAGCGGTTGGAGAGCCAGGCAGAGAGGGACCTGGAGGTGCTGGTAGATAATAGGCTGAACATGAGCCAGCAGTTTGCCCAGGTGGCCAAGAGAGCCAATGGCATCCTGGCCTGGATCAGGAACAGTGCAGACAGCAGGACAAGGGAGGTTATTCCCCTGTACCAGCACTGGTGAGGCCACACCTTGAATGCTGTGTCTGGTTCTAGGCTCCTCAATTCAAGAGAGATATTGAGGTACTGGAATATGTCCAGAGAAGGGGAACAAAGTTGGTGAGGAGCCTGGAGCACAAGCCCTGAGAGGAGAGGCTGAGGGAGCTGGAGTTATTTAGCTTGGAGAAGAGGAGGCTCAGAGGTGACCTCACTGCTGTCTACAACGACCTGAAGGGAGGTTGTAGCCAGGTGGGGGTTGATCTCTTCTCCCAGGCAACCAGCAACAAAACGAGGGGACACAGTCTCAAGTTGTGCTGGGGGAGCTATAGGCTGGATATTAGGAGGAAATTCTTCACAGAGCAAGTAACTGGCATTCGAATGGGCTGCCAGGGAGGTAGTGGAGTCACCGTCCCTGGAGGTGTTCAAGAGAAGACTGGATGGGGTGCTTAATGCCATGGCCTAGTTGATTGGATAGGGCTGGGGGATAGGTTGGACTGGATGGTCTTGTAGATCTCTTCCAACCTGGCTGATTCTATGATTCTATAATTAAGTCTTTCATTTGCTCAAGAGGTCATCCTCTTAATTTCCTTGTGGAATGACCATTTTGGAGCTCAACTGGTATAACTGAAAGACATTCAAAAGTATTACATGCTCCTAAACTTCACTGAAGTCATCTGCCAAATTCAAGACAATTATTGCTGACTCTACAAAATAAATATTGAAATATTCATGGAAATTCCTTAAACCACAGCCTGAAATTATAAACATACTGGCTGTTTTCCCAGTTATCCATTAACTCTAGAACAGTAACACTCCTCAGATTTTTCAACTGTAAACAGAGATATATGAGTCTGACACAAAAGCAGGTCTATACCAATTTTCACTTAAAGAGACAAAGCCTCAGTTGTGAAGCTCATTACATAACTGGAAGAAAAACAGTTTCTGACTAGAGAAACAACAAAAATTTCACACTTCTCTCATGAGACCCCATCTGCATTACTGCGTACAGTTCTGCAGCCCTCAACACAAGAAGGACATCAAACTGTTGGAGTGAGTCGAGGGCCACAAAGATTATCAGAGGGCTGGAATACCTCTCCTATGACCTCTACTGGTGACTGGAAAAGGGCAAACATAACACCCATCTTCAAGAAGGGAAAAAGGGATGACCCTGGGTACTACAGACCAGTCAGTCTCACCTCCATGCCTGGCGAGATCATGGAGCAGATCCTCCCGAAGGCTCTGCTAAGGCATATGGAAAACAAAGCAGAGATGATTGGTGGTAACCAGCATGGGCTCACCAAGGGCAACTCATGCCTGACAACTTTCCTGGCTTTTTATGAAGAAGTCACAATAACAGTGGACAAGGGCAGGGCAAATGACATCATCTGCATGGACATGAGTAAGGCGTTTGACTCTGTCCCACATGACATCCTGGTCACCAAACTGGAAAAACATGGACATGATGGGTGGACCACTCACTGGATAAGCAATTGACTGGATGGTCATACACAGAGAGTTGTGATCAACAGCACAATGTTCACCTGGAGACCAGTGACAAGTGTCCCTCGGGGGTCACTGCTGGGACCAGTGCTGTTTAACATCTTTATCAGTGATACGGACAGAGGAACTGAGTGCACCCTCAGCAAGTTTGCAGATGACACCAAGCTGCATGGCACAGTCGACTTGCTAGAAGGCAGGGATGCCATCCAGAGGGACCTGGACAGGCTGGAGAGGTGTGCCCAGGTCAGCCTCATGAAATTCAACAAGGCCAAGTGTAAGGTCCTGCACAACTCCAGGCTGGGTGGCAAATGGCTGGAAAGCAGCTCTGAGGAATAGGACCTGGGGATCTGGGTTGATGAAAAGCTCAACATGAGCCAGCACTGTGCGAGTGCAGCCCAGACAGCAACCATGTGCTGGGCTTCATCAAAAGAAGCATGGCCAGCAGGGCAACAGAGGGGATTCTCCCCCTCTGCTCTCATCAGACCCCACCTGGAATACTGTGTGCAGTTCCAGAGCCCCCAACACAAGAAGGACATGGAACTGTCGGAGAGAGTCCAGAGGAGGGCCACAACGATGATTAGAGGGGTGGAGCACCTCTGCTATGAGGAAAGGCTACAAGAGTCATGGCTCTTTAGCCTGGAGAAGAGAAGGCTTCAAGGAGACCTTGGAGTGGCCTTACAGTATCTGTAAGGGGCCTACAGGAATGTTGGGGAGGGACTATTCACAAGGTCTTGTAATAACAGCTCAACGAACAATGGGTTTAAACTGGCAGAGGGGAGATTTAAACGAGGTGTTCAAGGAAGTTCATTACAGTGAGAGTGGTGAAATACTGGAACAGGTTGCCCACGGAGGTTGTGGCTGCTCCCTCCCTGGAAGTTTTCAAGGCTAGGCTGAGTGACCTGTTCTAGTGGGAGGCATCCCTGCCTATTGTGTGGGGTTAGAACTAGATGATCTTTGTGGTCCCTTCCAACCTAAACCATTCTATGACTGAATATTGCTGTTAGTTAAATTTAATTTTACTGTAAATCTCTTCATTAAAAGCAGCAATATACTACATCTGGGGGAAAGAAAAAAAAAAAGTATGAGAAGGCATTTTCTATGCCAGCTTAATGATATTCAGTAGCTTACAACACACAACAGGCTTGTAATTCACAATGTACTCCTTTTGCCAAGTCCTTCATTAACCACTGGTATTTCATCCCTTAAAACAAGGAATGCTTTTGTCCAAACCAGACCGCTTAGACAGGGCATTGTAATAACTTGTAAATTGTGATCTTAGTATTACATTAGTAAAATTGTTTTTATACAGTATTAATATGCTGTGCATTTCAGTGGTTATAGATTCATTATGTGCTTCCCTCCTTTCAGGACACATCGCTCTGAATCACATTAAAACATTGTATTGTAATGCTTAATACCGGCACAGCTTCCAGTAGCTCTGTCTCTCAATGTTTAAATAACTACAGTTATTACCCCTGTGAATCAGCTGTATATGCTCTTAAAACCACCTGGGAATCTACAGTTTAACCTGAAACTCTCAGTGTCAGCTTTCTTGACAACACAACTGTTGAGCTTTGCAATTATCTTCTACTATAATTATCAATTAACTCAAAAGTTTTCTCAGATTTTGATTTTGCAAAGAAAGCAAAACTTCACCTTCTAACTTTGATTGCCAATACTGAAAACTGTATTCCTTTAAGTCTTAACATACATTTAATTTATAGCTTCCTGAAATACTCAAATTCACTGCAATGTCAGCTAATCGTCTATCTGATGTGACTTAAGGTATTGTACTTTATTAGTGACGTACCTTGAGTTATGAGATTTGTTTTGTTTCTTACTTGTTCACATAAATAAACAAAAATATTTTTAAAAATCCCTGTCTTATTACCTGTTTCAATTTCCCAAATATAAACAGAATCATCTTCACATCCAACAATCAGCAGATTTTCAACAGGGTCAAATTTTATCTTCTTCACAGGCGAAAGATGCTTTCTGGCATGTAAGAGACATACCCTGCTCTGAAGCTGTAGAATTGCTACTGAGTGATCACTGCACACACAGCACACTATGCTGTGGTCTTTTAACTGCAAAACAGAAAGAACTTCAGTTTTAACACTTTTAACCACCACCACCACCACCACAACATTTTAACAAGCCCGGTAAAAGCTGTCCAGTGAGAGGGCCAGCCTCTTCTTGGTGTCAAACAACAAGACTACAGGAAATGGTTAGAAGGTGCACCAGGGAAGGTTCAGGCTGGATATTATCAAATAATTCCTCACTGAAAGGGCTGGAATAGTCTGCCCAGGGCAGTGGAGTCACCATCCCTGGAGATGCTCAAGCACACACTGGTGCATAGGGACATGGTTTAGTGTTGACCCTTCAGTGCTGAGTCAAGGGTTGGACTGAACGATCTTTGAGGTCTCTTCCAACTGGATGGATTCCATGGTTTCTTTCTCAGAACATACTTATTTTTGAAAATTATGCTTCGTTTCAGCTTACATCTCCAATTTGTTTTTAACAGGCTAGATGTACAATCTCCTACCAGGAAAACATACAATCTGCTCTAACTTATAAAAACTTTAAAAATACTATTTATTCACAATACTTAGCATATCAAAGGAGTAATTAGATAACCAAATACACAGTTGCAGTCGCACTAGAAGAGAACAAAACTGGTTTTGATGTGATATAAAATTACATCAGGTCATATGTAATGAAAGTGAAGGGCAATGTACTTCTAACAAGAGCCTGAGTATGATTTCATTTCACTCTGTATGGATCTGATTCTGCTAAGTCTTC
The DNA here is from genome assembly GCA_013396835.1 of Psilopogon haemacephalus. Taxonomy (NCBI): domain Eukaryota; kingdom Metazoa; phylum Chordata; class Aves; order Piciformes; family Megalaimidae; genus Psilopogon; species Psilopogon haemacephalus. The sequence goes on from VWZI01020014.1 coordinate 29,396, forward strand.
CCTTCCTGTAAGTAATATTTGGTGATACATGAAGGAACTCACCCTACAGAAAAATTCAGCCCCATTTAAAAAAAAAAAAAAAAGAAAAGCACAACCAAAATATCCCCCCAAAACTGAAACAAAACAAAAAAACTCCAAATAACCCACCACCAGTTAGGTATTAAATCCTACTCAATTTGCAAAAAAGGGCCAGAGGGAGCCTTATACCCTGCACACAAGTGAACTCTGAGTCAACCTTAGGTATTAAACATGTTTTCACAGGCTACGAGGAAAAAATATGAGTCCCAGCCCCACAGATTATGATGGAGATGGAATTTATTCAACAAAATTCCATTAAGTGTTCACTAAATCTTCTAGATTTTTACTTCAAAATTCATTTCAAGAGAAACATGCAAAATTATTCTAAATTTCATAGAACACAAAAATCTATGTGCACAGGATCATAAAGAAATGTCAGGAACCAAAATTAAGCATGAACATTTAGATTAAAATTATTTGGGCCCTAATCTTATTACAGTATCATACAATTGTTTTGGTTGGAAGACAACTTTAAAAGCATCAAGTCCAACCATTAATACAACACTATCTGATCACCACTAAACCATATTTGCATGTACCACCACAATATCTTTTAAATACCTTCCGAAATGGTGAGTCCAACACTTTTCCTGGGCAGCCTATTTCAGGGCTTGACAACCCTTTCCGTAATAAAATATTTCCTAATATCCAACTCAAACCTATCTTGGAATAAATGAAGACCCTTTCTTTTTGTGGTATGGCTTGTTACTTTGGAGAAAAGACTGATTGCCACCTCACTACAAGCCTTCTCTCAAGTAGTTGCAGACATCTATAAAATCTCCCCTAAGCCTCCATTTCTGCAGGCTAAACATCCCCAGTTCTCTCAGTCACTCCTCATAAGGCTGATATTCTACCTCTCTCACCAGCTCCAATGCTTAGCTCTGGACACACTCCAGCAGCTCAAAGTCCTTCTTGCACACTTATGTTCAAACCCCTGACTACACTTTTCAGGTTCAGAAGTTACGAGATAATCAGATTAACAAATAGATAGACAATCATGATACTAAGAATGGCAAATAGAAAATGTTGAGTTTCTGTTTAATACATCACTGGTTTAGGATAATTTTTCTGAATTACTGAAGTTACAAATCAACCCCCTTTAATAACAAATGTCAAACAAGGTAATTAAGTGAATGCAAATTAAGCATAAAGTGTCACAGGATAAATGGATTGCCAGCCAGTTTTATTCTCTATCGTATATACACACAAACACACATGTATGTAGAGATGAGGGTTTTGAGACACCATTTATTATGCTTTTACTTACTTTGCAGTTTTCTGGAAATCGTAAGAGCTCTGTCACTGGACCAGACTGCAGACTAAATTGGTGCAAGATGTCTCCAGTAAATATATCCCAGAAGATCACTACAGAATCCTGGCCACCTGATAACAGCCAGCTTGGATCAAATCTTACTGATTTATCATGTGGGTAAAGTAAACAAGTGACTCTGCTGCCATGACCATTCAGAACCTTGTAAGGTAGATTGTCTGAAACAAGACAGCACATAAATGATTTCCGTTTTTTTAAGAATAGGTCTTCCATACTTCACAGCACATTTGTTAAAAGCATGAAATCAAAAGGCCAAATACAACAATTCTTTACATGGAATCAAACAATTTTGAACATGTTCCCTAAAGGGAAGACAAAGATCTCCACCCAGTTTCATCTGCTGAGATGTACCCTTTTAATTCCTTGAGTGGAATGATCTTTTAAAGGAAGAATACTACTGCCCATATCATATGTCATCCCACATATGTCTTCCAGTTGACTCCATCCCCACAGCCATTCCAGGACTTTTAACAGTGCAAAGCCCCTTGCTAGTACTGAGCTATGATTAGATAGATCAGCTACAAAGGGAGAAAAAAACAATCATCTTCAATTTTCCTCACTCAATACCTGGCTATCACCCATATTTTTCACAGAACTTTCACAGGTATCACTGGAGGAGATGACCAAAATATGCAGTCCTCCACGCTTGATTGAGATGAATTTGAACAAAGTTGTTAAAACTTACCTTTCAGCAAAGGTATGTTTTCTAAAAGTCTTGCTCTTGCAGCTTTTAAACCTAACGTAACTAAAATTTTCCCATTTTCACATCCGCATACGAGTCTATTGAGACTGGGTATGTATACTGAGGAACTGACAATTGCACCTCTGTCTTCAGATGTGCAAAGATGATCAATAATGTCCTCTGACATTGAAGGATGTTTATCAAAATTATCCTGAAGAGTCTGCGTTGCTGTAATTGGGATCTCTAGAGGATGGGGAGAAAGAGTTTGGTTTTTTTTTTATTCAAAACTGTAAAAATCCAAAGAAAATGAAATGTAAGTTTTCATCCCTTTGTCTCATTCCCTAGCTCATCTCTTCTGTAGCCTAGGGATGAAAAATCAGCAGTTGCTACTTTGATACTAGATCTGAATCCTTTCTTTTATACCTCCCTATGAACAAAATATAAGCAGGATTAAGTAAATTATCATGACACTTGGAAGAGAAGCATTTAACGGCAGATGGCAAAGAAATAGGAACATTTATGTTTAGTTCCATGAAGAATTTCTAGCCACACATCTTTATGTCCTGTTCCTTTCAACTACAGACAAGCATCACACAGTGAATGAATGAGAAACACTTTCTGATGTGAAAATATTTTCATGCAAATAGACTTTAAGACAAAATTTCAGACAACATCAAAAGACACAGAATTGCCAAACCTTTTGGTGAACCATCATATGTTGACACAGGGACATCAGGAACATGCCACAAAGTGATCCTTCCTGAAGCTTCACCAGAATAAAGAACCTTATAGAAAGGCTCCTTTCTTTCATTCATGAAGCCCATGACTAAAGGAAAACTCTGCCAAAAACAACACTTAATCAATATTCTGGTATTTAAATGCTGACATGTAGTAATTCATTGCAAATGAAAATTTGTACAGTTTTTTTCGTTGGTTGGAGTTCTTTATGTCAAAAGTTTTAAGAATCTGAAACAAATAATGACTGAATCCTTACCTGTCACTAAGTTCTGAACAGATCAGGTCTAGTGAGCCTGGTGCAAGCCTCTCTAAGATCATCTCTGCTTTGTCAGTACCCTTGGCTAAGCCTACATCCCACTTGGAAAAACAGAACAGAAGGGCTCTCTAGGTTTAGTCTTTCTAAATCGATAACCTATCAACAGTACCACCAGCACATTATAAAAAAAAAAAAAAAAAAGGAGAGGCAGCATAAGCACCAAGACCAGGCATTAAAAAAAAATACAGTGAAACACCAATAACCCTCACATCAAAATAAATTCAGTAAAGCTTCAATCGTGATAGCTTAAATTACTATAAGTAATGAGAAGAGAGCTTGTATGTAAATAAGTTACAGTCTAGAAGACCATTATTTGGTCAGCTGGAAAAAGTTAGATACTACAGAGGTATAAAAAGAATTATTGATATTTACCTAGTTCCACTTAGTCAACACTAAATGTTATTGCAGTATATTATCTCACACAAGCACCATGTTTCTATTCTTCCATGAAGACTAGAAGTCCGCAGGTTTTCTATACCTGTAGCTGTAACACTATAGATAATTCTGTATCACCACATCACTATCAAATTATGTGATATCTACTGGTGACTTGCAAAGAACATCACCTTTAATTCTTACATAAGCTTCATTCTCAAGTATCAAACTATCAAAATTGGGTGAGATGTTGTCCAAAACACTTGCAAGAGTCGAGAAATTTAAGAACCTCCACACGTCTACATTAATGTTTGAGTTTACACTTTGTGGAGTTTTGTGGACCTATCCTGGAGCACCAAATCAGGCTTTTTTTTGCATGAAAATAAACTATGAGATGTGTGCAGAAACATGCAAAAAAACTCCACACCAAAAGCCCCAAAAGCACACCTTGTACTGTAGATAGTGTGGATAGAAAGGTCTTGAGCACAACTTGTTTCACCTTTACTTAGAATATACAGGCCTAACTTGACTGTTTATTCCTTCAAGACATTTTATTAAAAAGTATCCAGCCTATGAGGATGTTATCTCTAACACTGAAGTCTGGGGGTAAATTCTACATGAAACCAAACTACACCACAGTATAGTTGCTTATAATTAAAGAACAGAGAACAAACGAGATCAGCAAACAATCCTGTCATCTCACAAATTCACTGTAATAGATTTTTTTTTTTTCAGGTAGTCCAGTAAATATTAAAAATGGAATATTAGAGATGGGTAGGTGATGTTATTTAGAAATTGCATGTGTTCTGGGGGTAGCAAATATGAGCCTCCTAACATCACTGTAACCCTATTATTTGCTAAGCCATGTCTTTTGGCTATTTCTTTTCCCTCACTTTATCTGACCTTTTAGCATCCTTCAGCAGTTATCCTATCTGAGTTTAGATCACAGCTTTTGAGGGAGAAGCTGAATGGCTTACGCTATTGCCCTTCAACTGAAAAATAAATCTATCAGGATTGCCAAGAGTATGGAACAAAAACGCTTTCTAAGAGCCTTTAGTTGTCAATAGAAAGAAAAAAGAACATAAAGAGTCTCACATAGGTATGTATTTGACAGTGTTTCTAGCCAGGTACAACTATGTCTCCCATGCATATCTTCAGAAATTGCTTAAAGATCTGCTTGAGCTCTTACACAAATACACAAACTAATACTACCACAGGCAGGAATTAAATCCACATCTCCCAGCAATTTTCATTTTATAAACAACTTTAACAATAAGATTTAGCAACAAAAGCAGAATCAAAGCTACACAGAAAAAAAAAAAGTTAGATTTGTTTCAGTTCAGTTTAGTTTTTGCCAAAAGAAGCACCCTTATCACACATTCCCCTTCCCCCCCAATACTTCTTGATTTTAAGAATTAAGAAAATTATTAAAATTAACTGTTTTTCCATACCTATTTCTTTGTGGTCACAAAGCAGTACTCAAGAAGTGAGTCAAGACGCAAGTTTTCCCATATAACAGGGTCCATTAGTACTTAGACTACTTTGTCTAAGTAACAACTTTTACATTTTAAATTGGTGTGACATGCTTTGTTATACCTGACTTCTCAATTAGAACTATAAGAATTCACCTACTTTTTAGATTAGTCCTTTCTTAACCTTAGACACTTCTTCAGGCAGAGACCACAGTTCTGGAGAGAGTCACATGTGTCTGGTTTTATGCATTGTGAGTAATGTCAGCCTCCTCACAGTGTAAAAAAATTAGGCAGGTGATTGTGTCTCTGCAGGTTCAAGATAAGAGTGTTCTGGATAAAACATCACAGCTTCAACCTCCTTCAATTTAGGACAGATACACGTGGTAAACAACACATTTATGTAGTTACACTGAAACATATTTTTGAAAAATAAAGCAGTTAGAAACTTGCTTATGTTTTGCCTGTGTATTGGTGTTTTTACTGGTTGGGGGAGTTGGGTTTCAGTGTAAGGAGTTTTTTGTGTGATTTTAATTTCTTTTTTAAAGAAAAAGCTCCTAAAGACTAACTTTAAGACAAAAACAAAAAAAACTCTCCCTTTTTTGCCAAAATTCAGGAAAACCAAACCACACACTTCAATTAGCCTATCTAGAGATGAAAAAATAAAAGGAGCTTTTTCCCCTGTGAAAAAGTAAATATTTATCGAAACACAGTCAAAAATAGGCTATGAGCATCTCCAAGTTTCTAAGTAAGACAATTTCAAGCAAGGAATAAATCTTACTCATTGTTTTAAAGGAACAACTCATTTTTTTGATTCAACACTTGTTTTAGTCATCATTCAGGTAACTGCAATCAAATTATGAATGAACCGTTGAAACTTATGGTAAGTATTTATCAATTTACCTTATTCTCCTTCACAGTAGTACAGCAGAGTAAATGAGGATAAACAGTTTCTCTCAGCACCTTCCCATCAGCAGGATACATGCTTTTAGAAAGTCCACTGTATAATTTGGAAACGAAGAGAGAATTAAAAGCTTTGGAAAGTCATATTTTTTTAGAAAGCAGAACAGTAGTATCCAAGATTCACAAGTTCAATTAAAAGTTACTGAATAAGTAATTACAAGCGACTTTTTGAAATCATAGCACCAGCTGCCCAAGTTCTACATGACTAATCTTATTCCTGTGTCCCCTGCTGTGCCAAACAAAGACTTAGGGCTGTCAAACTCAGGGTAAATCTTTGAGTGCCAAAGTGGTTTTGTTCTGGTTTTTGATCATTTGCAACATGCAGAGATTTTCCATAATAAACCTTCCAAAGTTCATCTTGTACCTGAACTTTTTGTGTGAATTTCCCATCTGAGCCCACCTGTTTAGCAGCTGGTAGATGTAACTGTGGCCATCTTCTGTCCAGATGATAAGTCTGTAAGCTGCTAGCACTTCACCACCAGCAAAGCACTGACCACTTTTGCAGAACTCGGTACAAAGCAAGGAGAAATCACAATAATCATAGACCTAAGCTCAGGAAAAACAAAACCAACACACCAAACCAAACACCCAAACAAACAAAAAGTAATTGGTACACTCATTTTAATTCAAGCTGTTTGGGAGAAATGGATCAATAAGTTGAGTATTAACTTGACTCTACATTTTTACTGTCTCTAAGCTATTTTCATACCATTAAACTACTGCAAAGCCAGAATCAGAACCTCTTATTTCAAAGACAAAGACATTGACAATCAAAAAACCCCACAAAGTTAGACCCTTCCATTAGATTAGGCAGTGTTGGATGAGATTTGCTTTGTTTTGCCTTGCATTCATAATTAAGATTTACTGCACTACTCATTTTTTTTAAAGAGGTAGGTAATGATTTTAGAACATAAATATGACACCGGAGACAGAGAGACACTATAAATGCTTCTGTCTGTATTCTTCAAAAACTTATCTCTCTATTCTTCAAGAGCTTATCTGCAGATACAATCACAGTACATCTTAACAAAACCAGTATTTTTCTTAATAAGGAAGCCATAAGTTAAGAAAGAGAAAACTCTTTAACTGAAATGAAAAAAAAAAACAAACCACAAAACACAAAAAACACAAAACCCACAAACACCCCATGTACAATCCCTTTTGCTTCTAATAATTTTTCTATCTTCCATTTCTAGAGCTGGCAAAAAAAAAAAATGGACTTGTTTGCTTCCTATGACTTTTCCATTCTAAGATGAAACAAGAAACAGATAGAGTAACCTAGCATATTGTCTGCTTGTTCACATTCCTCATGGAGAGAGTATTTGTAGCCACACATTTTTATAATGTATTGCAGCAGTGTGAGGAAACAGATTTCAGAATGACAAATTTTTAAAATTATCTGTAGCTGCTTTCTATTCATTAGCTAATTTCTAGCTAATTTGCTCTGTATTTTCATTGCTATAGAAGTGAGTTAAAGAGCCACTTCAAATAGACCTGTGAATCTTTCCTATTTTACATACCAAGTACTATTCTCATTAAGGGCTAAAACCATCATCTTTTACTTTAAACTTGGTTACACAGATTTTTCCATAAAAATCCTATCTGTTCAATATAGAATTTCTGTATAGATGCTTTTGTGCAGAATTTTAAATAGCCCAAGAGATACCAAGTATACTCTGTAATTGTAGTATTCAAAGTCAACTCTGGTATATGTGAAATTCCCCCTCACCCCCAAGCAGCAGTGTTTGAATCAGGTAAATATGTTGCATTAACAGCTTAGGTTTATTTTAAGATAAGTATTCTAACACTAGGAGAAAGAAACAGTTTTTTAATTTACAGTAAGATTTTAAGTTTTTGTTAAACTGAATAAGTTCCAATAGCTTCAAGGAAGCATTTGTTTTCTTGTAGCTAGGAAAAAAAGAAAAAAAAAAAAAGGTAATATATTGTGCAGTCTTCAGTTTTGCTGGCTTCTATTAGTGGAATCCAGGCTATTGGTCCTGACAGAACAAAGGCCTCTGGTTAGCAAGGACTTGCCAAATGTGATTACTTCTGTCATACTTAAGCAGTTTTTGTGCATCTTTGTCTCCTATTGAAATGCACTGTGAAGGAAACTATAATACACCTAATGCTCTAAAACTGGCTCATACTTAACGTAATCCCCTTTCTACTCAGCCAAACTTTTTCAGCTTTAAACTTATAAAGCTGAAATACATTCATTAAAAGAAGACTTCATTTCAGTCAAGCATTCAATATAAACAAAGAAGGGATACAGCACACTACTGCATCTGACAATCAGTAAACACTTTTTCTTTAAAAAAAAAAAAAAAAAGGGGAAACCCAAGTATCTGTATGTAAAATTCGCATTAGCTTTTCAAAACTATTAGTAAAATCCTTAAATAAAATGATCAATAATGTACCTGCCAGCATGTGGAAGACACAACTAGAAGGAGCCTTTCTGTGTAAGTACAAAATCGTACTGCTTGACAATTTATGCAGTCCAGAGACTTTGATTCCTTCTCGCACACTCTTTGTCTCTCCTTTACAGCAGATGGAAAAAGCAGTAAGATTTATTCTAGATAATCTGGGTTTTTACTTTCAAGGTACAAACAAATCACTGAAAATAACTTAGCATACACTTTCAAAAGGCAAAGCAACATGTAGTTCTTAATCAGAAATTATTATTAGGGTTCAGAAGTACTATGTGAAAAGAAGACATTTAGTGCGGTTCAGACTTGGGTCTCACTTGATGTGATAATGAATATGGAGAAAGACCAAAGGCATGTCACAGATAACAGATACTCATTACAGCAGATGTGAAGCATTCTTCAGTCAAAAATAGCTACAAAAACCTACAAATTGACAGTATCAGATTCATAATGAATGATGAATGTTCTACTGTCCGACTCATCCTTGTTGCAAACAGGACAGTCTGGGACATATGGTGCTGTCATGTATTTTTTTACCTTAACACCTCTAAAAAGTTATGGAAAAGTAATTAATTTTCTTAGTTTTATATTACTGAATGCATGGGTGGTTAAAAAAAAGTGTTTTTCACCCCCACATAAATATCAGGTTAAGGCCATCTGGCCCAAAAGTATATTGGAATAATTTTTACCAGTTATTCATTAAATCACAAAAAACTTAATGCTTTCTGTTTCGAAAGTTACTAGCAAAAGAAGTGCTATGCTGGTCATGGAATCAAATGGAAACCCCTTTGACCAGTAAGCCATTCTCTCACTACATCCTTCAGCTTCAGTTAATCCCAATTAGATACAACAATATTTATTAACATACTACTCTTCAAAATGCTCAGTAGCTGGATCGTTACTAACGCTGTACTCCTCCTTCACCAAAGAGAGCTCCAGATCATAAAAGGATGGTACCCTAACCCATACATTAAGCTTCTCTGATGTCTGTAAACAGTTGTTACACAAGTTCTACAGTGACAGTATTTTTTGTTGTAGGAATGTTGAAAAGACCTCCCTATAACACCGCAGAAAAAGCAAACCTATCCAAAAATCCACCAGCAGGGTATCAAACTTAACAGATTCTCTTGAAGGGCCTGATTCTACTCATTAATAAGTAGCACTGCTGCAAGCTCTGCAGTTTGTCAAGCAAAGCAGTGATGTACTGCAGATAATCAGAGAAGACAGTTGACATTTGGCTACTTATGCTGATGATTCATAGTACTTGATGCAATACTGAAGTCTCTTCATGAAGCTAGCTCTCAGAGTGTAACTCAACCACAAAACATTGTGTTCCAGTTCTAACACTCATGCATATCAAGTGACAGCTGCTAAGAGTACTAAGCACAGAAATGTTGCACAGAATAAGTGAGTTTGAAGATGAAGAAACAGTGCACTCAACAGAAGTCTTTTCCCAGTGAAGACAGCATTGTGGAAGGCAGCCAGATGAAAACAGTCTAAAGAACCGTATTGAAGAAAGTAACAAGGGTGAAGAGAGAGTATACAAAGGTTGATTTAAAAGAGCTTTAAGGACAGAGTGAAGGGGTTCAAAAAATATAGTGACATTTTCAGGACAACAGCAAAGCATTACAGCTTCAACATCATGGGATACAGAAAGGTTAGAAGCCTGAGCAAAACACGGTACAGTTAACAGTTGGACTCTGGACACTGTTGCCTTTAATAGTGATGTGAGGCTGTGTTCTCAAAACTTAATGACAAAAATAATAAATTAATCATTTTAATACACACGAGTTAAAATATTCTGCATTCTGCTTCAATGCATCTTATACCTGACATTATTACATTCCTATCACTGTTTCGTATCTCATACAAACTGACCTGTATGCTATTCAAAGATGAAGACAGGTCCCACATTTTAAGAACTCCAGCTACAGACACTGCAACCAATGAGTCTTCTGTGAAAAGTTGATAGTAAGATAGTCAAATCAAGTTCAAGCAGTGTCTAACACCAAAAGAGAACCTCAACACAGACACTAAAACATGGATTCTGCAGGACACTGTTAAGATGAAATATTAATTTTACATAAAAAATAGCTAATTGGTATACAGAAACAGAAGCAGCACAAGCAAATAGTGAATAATTACTTTGTCCAATGAGAGCTGTTTCAACAGAAATCACAGAACGATGGTTTCATGCACATAGTTTACAAAATTAATTAGTACTTACAGACAAGAAATTAGATGCTTACAACCACTGTAGAAGCTGCTGGGTTTTGGTTTTTTTTTAATATTAAGCACAACACCTTAAGTGATGTCAAGAAAATGTTTGTATCTTCTACATAAAAGCACTATAAAACATAATTAGGTACTAAATCTAGAAAGAACATACTGCCTATACAGAAATATTTTCTTACAATTTAAGCGGTCTACATAAAAACATCTATAACATATACCTTGAATTCTTGCAGAGTGTACAATACACATACAATTTATCCAATCAGGAGACTGTGATGATGATAAAGTGTGAATAACATCCAAAGTCTTAGCATCAATAATAAGAACATCTTGGTATTCTCCACAACAAAGAAGCCAGCCTTCACTTGTCATTCGGAATGAACAATGGTAATACTGCAGAATTAGAAAGAAGAGAGTCAGCGTACACAGCTACACAAATGTGTACACCTATTTTTCACATTAAGCATGTCATACTTCGATTGTAATCAACATCTACTGCATATGTGAGACCATACACAATTTTGCAAGTGACGCAAGTATTTTGTAGGCATTTGCAACAACTTAATACAGGCATACAGCTTAGCAAGAAGTGCTTTGTACTGGAAAAGGTATTTGTCCTGCCTAGCTATTAGGATTTTTGGAAGCAATCAAGGCATTAATTTTCAGAACATATTTCTCTGAGAAACTTCATCTCTCTCCAAATATCCAATGAAGGTCCAATTATGAAGAAGTATATAAATATGAAAAAAAAATCACGTGAAAATGCAGAATATTCAAAATTAATTATTTCATAATGAAATTCTCACTTTGTGAGATATTCTTTACTTCAGTGTTAAACGCCCTAGTGCTCAGAGTGTTCACCCTTTCCCAGTCATGTAAAATAAAGGAAAAAAACGACACAGCAAAGTCCTATAGAACAAAGATGATGGTGCAGAGCAACTGCGAAGTCTTCTTTTTGCAGACTGTTTTATATGTGCAAGAACACTTGCATTTTGTGTAATGTCTATCTGTAATTGTGCATCTAACTGCCATATATAATACATAGAGAGCCAATTCAAATGGAATTTACAAATAAATACTATCCTTAGAAGGAACAATCATGTAGTCAGGAAAATATCAGACAGATCCACAAAGTTGTGACTGATTTTTCACAAGCTCTCTGTACATTGGGTTTTGCTTAGATAATAATTATTGGTCTGTTGGTTAACTAAATTCAATCTGGAAACAAAAGAAGCATAAATAACTGGGCATAGGGTAATTATTACCACAGATATTACATATACAGATATAAGAAACGCTTAGCAGTAGGAACCTTTTGTAATTATTGTTACACTTAAATTAGGCTTGAACTGTAAGATTTGTATAGTAAGTCCTCTGAGAAAACCCTATCCTGGTCAAGATCCACAAATGGTTAAGAGTTGACCCTGATGTTCAATTTAATTTCAAATAGCAAATATTCAGTTTGCAGTACTTGACATCTACCATTTATACCTATATCATCTAAGCTGAACAAAAAACCCCTACTAGACTAGCTAAGGTAGTAGCTTAATTAAAGCCTACAACAACTAAAAAGAAAATTTATACTCTGAATAATTATTTATCATGCAAAAACAAGAGGAAAAAAAAAATCTACCACCACAACAACAGAACAACCTACAACAACCCTTCACAGAAAAAAAATCAACTTATTATAAATATCTGAAGGTTGCATTTTAAGAACAGTTTTTCCTCCTAGCAATGCCTGTTCTTTCTCTGTTAGAAAGAAAAAGTACAGATACTCTGCAAGGCCAGATACCCCCACTTCTCCACAGAATTCCAGAACTCCATTATGCAATATCACAAAGTATATCATACCACACCTCTGTTACATTATAATGGACGTATTGTTTCATGTGTACAGACATATCTATGTAAAAGGAATATATGCTTTAAACAAATAAAAATTACAGAATAACTTCTGAACAAGCCATGTATATACATGCACATATATATATATATGTAAAATACATTTTTAAAAAGTTATTCTTCTATAATTTTTATTAGTTAAAATACCCAAGTTTTTTCATTTTCCCTTTAAGAACTGTGGGCAAATTCATCTTATCAACCAGAATAGCGTCGTGAAAAGGTTTTGTTCTACTCTAGACTTTACTTGAAGAAAGACAGCTGTTAATTAGCCTAGGAGTCCCAAGCTCTTCTAATATACCAAGAAATAAGCCACCTCTGAATCAAATCCATGCATGACGGGGCTCCTCAATCATATACACACAGGTATTTCAAACACACCCTCGAAATCTAACATCTAGATACTTAAGTCTACGGGGCACAGTTCAAAACAGACACTTGGAATTATCTGAAGCAATATTTAAAGCAATTTGGTTTCCCAAAATAAGTGATCTATATCAAGCTCTGCAGTGAATGAATATGAATTTTTGGAAATCAGGCAGAGCAGTCTCATGGCAGTCAGCAGTTCAACATCAAAATCTTTCAAATGTTTAAAAATAAGATCTTCACCAGACTGTCCTGCAACGTTCAGCTAGATTGCTTGCATTTCTTCCATATGTCATCAAAAGCCAACATTAAGCTTAAAGTTTCCATTTGATTTTAACACAAGAGAGTAAAGACAGTTTCATTTTGCTACTTGATGCCCAAACTTCACAATAAATTAATCAAGACTGTATTTCAGACATCTGTAGCCTAAAAAGAATCAGTTTGATTTGATTAAGGAGTTCAAACCTACACCAAAGACTCAGTTATTTTCTTAGGAGGAAGTAGAAAAAAGGAAAATAGCACATGAAACTACTTATGTTGCAACAGGTTCCTTTCTTCTAGTAAGTATGCTATGAGTTACATTTAAAATCGTATGTTTTTGAAAAATAACATGATAATACAGCAAAACTTCTCTTTTAATGAACAGAGATATCCCTGAAAATTTGCTATACTTACATAGATTGCTGTATGTCTGTAAGGAAGCTTTGCGTTCTCAATGCATTGTCCACTAGTGACATTCCAAACACACATCTCCCTGCCAAAAATAATTCATATTATTCTCTGTCATTTCTGTTCAATTGGCTGGAATAATTTCATGCCACCAAGTTTTTCTTTAGTGATTTACTTAAGTGCAGCCTGGTCCTCTATGTGGCCTTTTGTTACAGGTTACTGGGTAAGAAAATATTGTGATCATTCGTAGGTGATGACATAGAGTATCGGGGGGGGTTTTGTCTGTTTGGGGTTTTTTCTTTTGTTTCGTTGGTTTGTCTGGGGTTGGTGGGANTGACTTTAAGGCCAACTCTAGTCTACAACAAATTGTAGGTATACAGCTCGTCAACATGTCACTGTAACTGTCTGTCGTTGGAACTACATCCTCCTGAAAATTATTTATTTCACTGAACTTAAACCACACGTTTTGAAAAACAGAAAGCATCTTCTGCCGCATCAGACTTCAGCTCTTGAGAGAAAACTCAACTTCTGCTAAGAAGAAACACTGCCACCATGAGGCTATTCCTGAAACCTGCTACTAGGTACCTGCCTCTTCTGACAACCTAAAGGTCTGCACAGCATTCGAGCCACACTTAAGGTTAAGGTTTGATAAAGATGCGTTAGCCAGTCTTCCCCATGTAGGTATTACTCAACATACTACGGAACTAGAGTACAACAGAAACAGTCAAACTAGGTGGTGAAAACGAGGCTGTTGGAGGTATTTTGTCATAGTTCAGCATCTGAATATCAAATTCAACACCTTTCAGTTTTATTTCAACAGCATGTTATTTTCACAGTCGAAACAATCATTTTCTGATTTCTGAAGTCATATTCATGCTGAAGGTACATTTTCTGAACCAGGCCTTAAAGAACACATTGGGGGAAAATATTTTGTTGTATCAGAAACACTACTTAAGCGATTTTAATTGACATACTTTCCCTCAAATATTACATTTTTTGTGGTGCAAGAGAAGCAAAGGCTATACATAGTGTCAGAGTTGCTAGTCTAAAAAAATTTATAACCAGCAGAACGTTTACACTGTTTGTTAACCACAGAATCACAGAATGATAGGGGTTGGAAAGGACCTCTCTGAAGGTGGTGTAATCCAATGCCTCTGCTAACACAGGTATGCTTAGATCAGGTTGCACAGGAACGCGTCCACACAAATTCTTAAAGTCTCTTAGAGAAGGAAATTCCGCAACCTCTCCAGAAAGCCTGTTCCAGTGCCCTGTCACACTCAAAGTAAAAAAGTTTCTCCTTAAGTTCAAATGAAACCTTCTGTATTGCAGTTTATACCCATTGCCCCTTGTCCTATTGCTGCTCACCACTGAAAAGGGCCCAGCCAATCCTCATGATCATATGCATATGGAAGATACCCTCTCAGTCTTTTTTGTGGCTAAAGAGCCTCAGGTCTCTCAGCCTCTCCTTCTAAGAAAAGAGATGCTCCAGTCCTCTAATCATCTTAATCGTCCTACTGTTGAACTCTCTCCAGTAGTTCCATGTCTCTCTTGAATGGGAGAGGCCAGCACTGGACATAATACTCCAGGTGCAGCCTCACTAGGATACAGCAGAGGGGACAAGAACCTCCCTTGACCCACTGGCCACACACTTCTTAATGCTCCACAAGATATTATTGGCCTTCTCAGTCACAAGCACACATTGAAGGCTCATTGTGAACTTGTCTACCACCAGTCCCAAGTCCTTACTCTTCAAAGCAGTGAATTATTCCATTTTTATATCAGAATAACAATTAATTTTAGTGCTTTAGCTACATTACTGTGATACATATGTGCAAACATGCATGCTGCACTTAATTTACTGAGCGCAATAACAAGGAGTGACACCACACTAACAAATCTGTCCTACAGTATATGCTACATGCATGCACAAGATATCTGTGAGAACTTCCAAATTGCTAAGAACTGATTTATAGATTTCCACATAAAAAGTACAAAAATACTGTTCAATAGTCATCCTACTGGGATAAATTAGTTATACAAACACTTCAGAGGTTCTGAAGTAGGTTGGGGAGACAGTATCATCTTCAATTCAAGGAGAGAGAAATTTGCAAATGGCACAAGTGAATGATTCAGAAGCCAGAAAATGCAATTCAACATGCTACATCTCCTAAAGATGAGATTTTCTATTGGTAATTATCTTAGCTTCATGTTGCAACTTTCTAGGGATCGGTGATGGATGCTTTGCCCTTATGTAATATAGATAAGTCAGCAGTAATTTGGTAACAGTGAATATTTAAAGGGGCCAAAAGACTATTCAGACCTGCTTACACATGTTCCAAGCAAGCTTGATGATCCCTTCAGAGTCAGAACCTTTACAATGCAAACATCTCTCTGTATGGTGTATCTATAACAAAGCTCTCATTTGTTTCTTAATATTTTCTACCCCATCTTTTTTGCAAATAGAATATCTTTCTTCCCAGATCCGGAAACTATATGGTACTAATCAAACTTCAGAATTAAGATGGGAAACAGCTTCATCCCTGAACCCATGGGTAGAATTGTGGTAGGGCAATACAAAACTAGTTCTGCACAGACCTCTTATCCTCCTTTCTGCATGTAACAACCAGAACTGTTTACCATCTCTCCAATGTTGTAATCTAATCTTCGGAGATTAAGAAGCCTCAAACAGTTAGTTCAAGTTATCCCTTTCTTGTACACTCATGATTGAGTGAGAAGAATCAGACAGAGATCCTAGCAGCTGAGAAAGATAAACAAGCTTCTCAATGAGAAGGCAGTAGCCAGAAGGTGCTGAAAGGTGTAGCTCAAAGAAGGGCAACTGAAACACTTCATGGAAAGAGGTTTTAACAGACTTGTCCTGTTAACTGGAATAAAGTACACAAAATGAGAAGAGTATCATTAAGCAGTAAGACAAAATTATTTAAAGAAAACCCTTAACGAAGTAAGAAGCTAGCTGTAACCACTTTCAACAACTGAAATCCTGAACAGACACATTTCAAGACCACATCTGTAAAGATTACTGAATATTCAGGGAGAAAAAAAAAATCAATGCAAAGCCTAGCAAAAGTTTGACACAAGTGATGTGCTAAGTCACAACAAACACATAGGAGAAGAAATGCAGTATTAGGAATGTTTTAAAAGACCCTATTCCAAACCAGTAAGTATGATTTAAACAAGAAATATATATACTTTTCATTCAAGGGGACTATTTTCTGTGCTTCCATACATATTCACTGAGCAAGCATAACCTGGTTCCAAGTACATTAGCCTCTTGTACCAATTCTATCGTCAAGAATGAGCTCAGGAAGTAACAGAAAAAAAAGCACTGTGATAATAAAATGCTTCTGAACCTGCTGATTCCCTCCAATAGCCCATTATTCTCCCTTTAAATGGGGCCTAGCTGACCCTCTGAACAATTAATTCTCTTGACTACTAACTGGGCATCTGAGTCTGCCAAATCCTTCTGTAGTCCAAGAGACAAGCTTTTAGCTTGACTACTGTCTATAAGATATCCTTTTCACATCACAGAAGTAGGGGATTAAAAACCTTCCAAATGCAGAATCTAACCTACACCTGCCATATATGTCATGATTTAAGAAATAAGTGAATATTCAGTTACCTACCCATTTTCAGTGGCACTTACTACACATGGCTGTTTCTCAAATTCTCTTGCTTTTGCCAAGCAAGTTACAGAAGCAGTGTGACCAAAGAGAATTTCTTTAGATGAAATCTAGGAGAAAAATACAATGGTTTAACTTAAACATAATGTTTTATGTAGAAACAAATGATATCTAAAAGCAAAAGAATACTACTTGTAGATGTTACTTGTGAATAGTTGGCTTTATATTCTTATGTACTTCAATCACACTTCTGGAACCTACAGAGATGTGGATGGGTTTGCAGGAAGTAGAGTCTTTGTATTTACTGTAATCTATAAATTGCACTTTATAAGGAATTTATGGAGCATCGAATGATATAAACCAGGAAACATGCAGAAAATCTCTGGCCTCCACTCTACAGCATACAGCAAAAATGGCACCATGAAGCAGGAAATTGATCTAGCAAAGCTCTTAAGCATGCGTTTCATACAACATATTTAAGTAATCCCTTTGATTAACTTCACTGCATGCAAAGATCTTAATGGAAAAGGGTAGCCCTATAGCAGTGCAAACAAAGGGTTCAAGTTATATTTGAGCACAAATGGGGCAGCCAAATAAAATTTTTTAAAAACAGAATCACAGTTGTAGGAGTGCAGAATTAAAAGAATCATTGGAACTGCTTTGACTCTGTTCCATCCTCTGAAAAAAAAAAAAACAACCAAAAAACAGTCGATTTTACAACAGCAATAACATGCCAGGTCTGCAGCTTAATTATACCAATTTTTTTTTTCCATTGTATCTACCGTCTTTCTACATTTTTTTCCATTGTTAACATGATAGAGAGCTCTGGTTTTAGAAATGTTTGTTAAGGTTTTTGTGTGTGCTTTTTGTTTGGTTGGTTTGTTCAGTTTTCCTTAAATGACAGGCCACGCCTCAGCAATTGATTAACAAACAATCAAAACAAACCCACGATTATCATGATTCCAAGTCTTGTGAAGGATATGGTTACCTGCTGTCATTACAGCACACAATCTCACATTATAATCCACAGGTCATGGTAACCTACGAAAAATTTTCCTACGCCTGCAAATAACTGGTTGCTTCGGCATTTCAACACTTTGTGTTTCACGACTTTCCTATAACAAATACCACTATCTTTAAAATTTAATCTAACTAAGTGCAAGCCTGGATAATCTCTTTGTTTGTAATACAAGACAAAGCTCCAAGCTGCCTATTTGGCACACTGTAGCATAGCAGACACAAACCTCTAATTCTGATGAAAGATCCCAGAGACATATTTGTCCTTCTTCACTTCCCGTAACTATAGTCTGCTGGTCATCTGTAATCATAATAGCAGTGATGCTGTGAGAAGGAGCTATTCTCCCCCAGACTGCCACAGCCTGTACTGATACCTTCATAGTCAGCACCTGAAAACAGAAACATCATGATGGTCCTAAATTAACAGGAAATGTAATAAAAAAGAACTCTAAGAAAGGCAATGTAACCAACATCTGAAAAGGAAATTATAAAACAACTGATGCAAAAACACTGATGAGGCATTGAAGCATTTTCTAGCTGTTGCCAGCATCTTGCCGATGCTTTCATTAAGCTATAAGTCAGCTGTATCAAAATTCCCAAACTATTAGCTGCAGTATGACAGCTTCCAGCACTCTCTATCTTCCTAGACAGCCTATAGAGGTGCTTCAGGAGCATCACTGTTTATCTCCCTTCCCTTTCAGCTTTCTGGATAGAATGCCAGAAGGTTGTTGTCATCTGCTTCTGACTGTTATCAAGGATGGAAAAGGGTTTGAAGTTGACACGTGCCTAAGAAATTACTCCACTGAAATTCTCCTAAACTTTATTGAGGGCACTTTTGACTACCAACAGCATACAGGCAGTAGAAAGATATCTGACAGATACTGCGCAGCATCAAAAATGTATACATCAATGTGTTATTCACAAGAACGAGTGAAGAAGAAACAACAGATTTTAGGCTCTTGAGATGCACTATTGATTTGGGTCACTTAAAAATATTTTAAACATGTCACCTATTGTTATCCAAACATCAATACAATTGCAGAGATGCCTCAGAGCAGCCGCTTTGTCACTAAGCAAAATTCACCTTCTGGAGAAAGTGCACTTCTGTTTGTCCCAGAGAAAGGAAAGACAGAGTCCTTAGCACAAATATTGAAAATTAAACAGTTGCCAGTAAGAAAGTGATGGAGCAGCACAACTATCAGAGGTCGTCCAGAAGCCACAGAAGCTGAAATCTTGTGAGGATAGGAACTACATAGAATAAAATGCATGGCAGAAGGTAACAGCCATCCAAAAGTAGTAATAAAGCAATGATACAAAGTCACATGAACAGCAGCTCCTGCAATAATTCAGAAAATACCATGGGACAGAAACACAGCACAGAAGCAGCCTTTTAACCTATGTTTAAAGAAACTGTAATAGAAACCATCACTAAACTGAACATTCTGAAAGCAGGACTCAGACAAGTGGCATCTTCATTACTACTAATCAAAGTCTCAAGTGCATAGAACTAGAGGAACAGCCTTGCTTCTTGACAAGAACATGAAGGGTTCTGTTACTGGGAAAAAGGGCTGAAAAGAGTGGTATGGTAGCCTGCGTAGGTCCTAATGCACAATCTCAGCCAGAACTGCAAAGGCAGAAGAGGAATCTAAGAGAAAATTAATTGAGGTTGAGAGTTTATTAGACTAAATCATATTTAGTTTAATTTTAAAGCTCTTCATGCACACATCACAAAATACTGAAACATGCTATTGAACTCAGCTTTAGAATTTGGCATTTCTAGTATTTTTCTCACATCTAGTCATATGAAGCTAGAAGTTCTTTTCTCTTCCAGTTTATGCCCTGAAAGTTGTTCCAACCAAACTGTAATGATGTGCTTTTAGGTATCTGTAAAGCAAGGAAAAAAAAAAAAATCACCATTTTCACAGAGCTTATAAAATGGTAGCTGCCAAGTTAGCACTTTGAGAAGTCAAATCCTTCGTCTTTAAAAAGCATTTTCTTGCATATCATGGAGTCATTTATAATTATGCCATGGGAATGTTCAATTAGCGTAAAACACTATAAAGCAGCAGAATTCAGGTTTGTACAGCATTGAATATAAAGTAATAAATTACATTTTCTTGTAAAAGAAGCATAGAATCAAGATCAATATTCTTAGCAGAAGACCTACTGCTGAGCAAGTGATGAGTAACAAAACTTAAAAGTTCAACAGGCGTTAAAAACTAAATGACTTAAGGCAATTGACTAATGTATAGATGATCTATTTGTACAACATTTTTTATATATCCATGAGTGTGATGAATTAATAAACAACCAATACTATGGACAAAACACTGGTTATGTAAGAGAATTTTTTTTTTACTGCAAAATTAAAGAAACATTTCTTTCTTTTTCCTTAAAACTGAAGTGTAAGAGACATAGAAAGCAGAAGGTAGACGAATATCCACATGAACACAAGTCTTTAACTTCTCCCCTTTTGCTTCTTGGTTAACTTTTCTTTTGGATTAAGATATTCTGATGCACAATGTTAAGTATTTTGCATGAAAGCTTTGCTTCTAAAAATAATAGGACTTCCTTAGAAATGATGCATGCACACATCCACATTTTGTCTGACAATACTTAGCTTTATCAAAGCTATTTAGTGATGTTGATGGCACCTCGAGCAAACTTTTAAATAATAAAATCAACCGATATTTATCAGACTGTTCCTTTAAAAAAAGGTAAAAACTGTTTCCACAAAGTCAAATATCGCCCAAGGCATCTCTGAACTGCAGGTAGCTTATCAGCACGTCAAATTCTTCCAGCTCTGTCCACTGAAGCATGTCTGATTTGCAGTATTAACCCGTAATCCAACTTTAAATCAAGTTTCTCAGTCCTGTTCACAGTCTGATGAACTTTTATTTCTCCTACCCTTACAATCACTCCCCAAAAGAACTGCCTCACAACTTAAAAAAACCCAAACAAACCAACAACTAAAAAAAACCCCTGTTCTTACTTGAACCATACCAGTTCATCCCTCCACTAAGTTGTCACATGTCTATCACTTTGTAGTTCTCTGAAGACTTTTCACACTGAAACCACATCACAAACCTCTCTTGGCTTAACAATTCACACAGCTGCAAGGACTTTGACTGTATCACTTTAAGAACTCTGGGCCATTTGTTCAGTACTAGCCTCATTTGTAAAACAGAGTACACTACCTTTCACAGAAGATGGGAGATATTTAGAAGTCTATTCAAAAGCTTTAGAAGGCCAGAGAGTCAGAGAGCTGACCTTGAATGCCTTTCTAAGCATATATTAATGCAAAAACTTTACCTCATCACTCGACTTTGACTTGGGCTGGTCATGAACTGAGCAGACTGCCAAAGGTCAGATTACACCATAAAGAAACAGTGCTACCATAACTTAACACATGCTTTCCCCATAGAGCCCTAATTTCAGTATAGCAGGCATATCTTGATTTCACCTCCTCTACTAGCCTTAAAAAAATACATTTGTTAGCTTCTCCATTAAAGTCATCTCAGACCTTCCAATCACTGCCACATAATCACTGGTTAACCTTAGGCACACATTTCAGTGCTCCATTTTCAAGATAGAAATTACACTCCTAAAGCAAGTGGTTTGGGAACACGTAGGTTAGAATGGAAAAGTTTCTTGTAGGTTGGAATGGAAGTTTCTTGTATCTTAGGAGCATGCATGTGTTCAGAGTGACTTGCAGTGAAAAATCTGGGTTCTGTTTACCCTCACTGTAGCTTAAGTTCTCTCTTACTGGTCCTTGCATCTACATTCAGAAATTGCTCAAAACCATCAAGGAATCCTTCCAGCAGAAAGAGCCTGAACAAAATTACACTCAACAATATTACCTATAGCTACAACAATCATGCTTTTTTCATAAAACGCACAACTTGATTTTGAAATTATTTCAGAATTTACCAGATCTCACATACATCAGTCTTTAGAACTAGGAATTGAACTTCCTAGAGACCTAATACCAAACAGTTCAGATAATCAAACACTGGTTGTGGCAGAAACCTTCTTCCCACAGCTACCATCGTAACAAAAGCTACCATATAGGAAATGATAGTTTATTTAGAGAAGGAGAAAAGGCTGTATATAACAAAATATCACTCTACAGGCAACAATCTGGGAGGGGGAGGGGGGGGAGGGGAGGGAATCAACAAACAACAACAACAACACCCCAAAAACAATCCAACCCACAATTTTGCTTATTTATGTTTATTTCACATGTCCTATGAATCCTAAACTATCAATACAAGATCAGTTGTTTCAGAGTCCAGTTAAATGCATAGCAACCAGTGTGGGCATGAAAATGACACAAAAGCTGGTTTACAGTCTTGAAAACATGAAGAAATTAGCAGCATTTAAGTGTTTGTATTGGATTAAAACCAGAAATATTTGGGGGAAAAAAATTAAATGGGGCATATGGGCTAAAATAATAAAAAACAATTAATAAAAAACAATTGAGAATTTTCAAACAGCACCAGATGCCTTCTCAGCCTAGGAAAATACTACCTGGTCAGACTTCAACACTCTTTATATTCAAGTAAAATATTACACACAAACTTTAGAAACATCACTGTAGTAATGCAACTTCCTTTACAATGATGTAACATCACTGTAACCCCCTCTAGATACATGATTGTAGTAAAACATTAGGAAGTAAATTTTGAGGAGAGCCTGATAGGCATTCACAACCAATTCCTGAGGTTTGTGTGTTACCAACCCATCTCTTTCTCATATTCCCATCTGTTCTTTGGCTTTAACTGACATCCTTTCTTATTGTCTATATAAAGAAAAAGATCCAGCAATGTTTTTGTACTATTAGTATAAATCTAATTATTTTGCTTTAAAAATTGCTTTGACTTGCAGTCTACTGATCCATTCTGTATTGTATTCAGTTTTCTCAGTTTACTTCATGATGTGAACATTGCACTTTTCTTAAGGACATTGTGTATTTTCTTTGGTAACCAGTAAAGACTTAACCTGTCCCAAACTAAAAAGCTATCTTCACCTACCACTGTCCACAATATATAGCAACTCCATCTAAAAGACATGAATAATATAACACATTACATTTACAAAATACCACTGCACTTCCATTTCAAGATGGAATGGGACTTCCCTTAAGACCTGTCAAGGCTACACCCTAATCGCCAGAGGAGTCACTGCTGAGTGACACCCAGACCTCCCCTGGGGTCTGAACCTACTGCTTTTGCAGTCCAAGGGAGCAAGGGACCAGGACCAGGAATCAATACAACCCATTTTAACTAGCAAGAACCACCTAGTAATACCTTGTTTGTATTTCTTGAACGAGTGACACAAGAAACACTTATTTCATTCCACACAATAATTCACCACAATCAGAAGGAGCACAGTAAGGGCAACACCATCTCCCAGCTGCTGATTACATCAAAGGTTTGCAGCACAAATTCAATTTTATGATGTTAATCTCAGCCTGCCACTCAGAAATTTTCTCTGAGGGATATGATTTTTCTCTGGATTTCATTTTAAGAATGATTTTCTTCTTCTACAATCAATAAAGATATGTTTTCATCAAAAGACTCTATCTTGGCAGAATTCAATTGGCCATCTCAAAGCCTTTTGGTGACACAATATTAATTAAAATAGTTTATGTTGCACCTAAGCTGGAAAATGGGGCAGTGAAAACATCAGCAACTCAGAACACTCTTACTATACGATTGTCATAACCTCTTTAAAGTTACTGTTTTACACCATAAACTGTTAAACTAAGCTTGCCAGAAAAGTGTTATAAAATGTTCATTTCCTAAGTAGAAAAATTAAAGGTGTATGCAAAAATTTTTAAAAAAGAAATCACACTTTGTCATTAAATGCTTCAACAACAATGAATGATCTAAAGCTATTTAAATATATTAGACAACAATTAATGCATGGAAACTAGCTAACTCAGTTTTAAACCAAATATATCCAGGATCCCATATATATATATATATATAAATTTATTTGAAAAAGAAATACATTACAAAAGGGTGTTTAGAGCCATTAAAAAAAAAGTCTTTAAAGATTTGGTTTTACTGTCTGACAGTTACAGGAAATGAAATGCTGCTTAAGTACAATATGGAGCTACATATGTGTGTCAGTCTTATTCAGTGGAGTTACTAATATTCAAATAGTGAAATACTCAGCTTAAGCAGAGCTTTATTCAGGCATTAGGACATTCACACATCAATTCCTATAGGAAATCACATGTAACAGAAAATGGCCATCAGTTTCCACAGAAGATAAACCCTGAAATTTACAAAACTTCATCTTACCGACTTAAAGGCAGGTTCTAACCTTAGTTTTAGACATATTACCCTTACTGAAAATAAGTTTCCTATGTGAGAAAATGCTACTTCCCTAGTCTTGTAACAAGATGGCTCCTTACATTTTGTTTATTAAAAATTCTCTTTTGACCAGACACACGTATATGTCCTTTTAAGATTCAATGGTCTCAAGGAGATTCGCTTTGATTCATAATCCCACATGAATCAAAGGCTCTACTAACGTGGTTTCAACTCCAAGTTTATAGCTTGCATAACTTGAAAAGTGTAGAGTAACAAAGTTTAAGTCTATCATGTACAATAACTTTGATCAACTTTCATTTGTAGGAAATATCACAGATCTTGTACTGAACTAGACATGATTAAGCCTACAGAATTCAGTATTATTTACACCACTTTTACAAACCAGATACTCAGATCAAGAAACATAAAAAAGAACTTTAAAAAAAAAGATCTCTCAAACTGAGAGGCAGTGAATATGCATCAAAAGTTTTACGTCACTCATTTTGTCTTCCTTGAGTGACCTTGAAGTCATTTAAGATAAAAAAACCTAACTGATCACAGAGGTGATGTTTTTGGTTCAGCTCCACTGTACTCTGGTATGTTGAAATAACAAACAAAATTGGAATCAGATGCTTGAAATACCAAAACTAATTTCATCAGCCTTTGTTTTTTTGCCAGTGATGTAACAATCACTAACCAGTGGTGTAATTAATTGTACCATAATGAGGATTTCCTCCAAATTCTGACAACAAAAACTCCTTATTCTTCCATCTTGCTCTTTCAATACTCTTAATTACCCAGCAGGTCTCTATGCAGAGTTCTGATCCATGTGGCATGCAGCTGTTTAATGTAAACAACTCCGAATGATTTATTATATATACAGTTGGATCTGCTCAAGTAAAAAAGACACTGTTTATTGTGAAGTAGAAACAAAGTCCAAAACTGATTCAGTGCATTGCAATGCACGGATTGCAGTAAACTTCTACTTTCAATACCTTAGCATTTTAACGAGAAAAAAACTACTGTTGCCATGAAATCAATTCTAAGAAACTGACACTAACCTTCTGAGCAGAATTATCTCACCGTGACAGCCATTTTTGTCGTGGGTATTTCCCAAGGATCGTGGTTCTGTACAAGTGGCATTACTGATATGCTAAGATTTCACACCGTATTAAGAAAACACCAACAGTGTTCCCGGCAGCAATGACACCACAAGGCTTTAAGGGACCTCTTCTGATTAATTTAACAATTACGCGTATCTCAAAAAAAGAAACCTAACCAGAATTATTTTCAAGTTAAAATGGAACTGATATAAATCATATTTATTTCCGCCTAAGGTTTTGCACAAGAGCATTTTCCCACATTTTGAACTCTGATGTGCCCTCACATTACTGTGCCTCTCCAGGAAGTTCAGTGAACAAGTATACATCAAGACGCTTGATGGATATACACAACCCTGTAGATTAACTTGGAATTTGAATTATCTGATATCTAACAGACAGTAAAGGTGAAACACAGTGAAGTTACATAATAGATGCTAAACTTACGGGGACTGAACAACACTGACAGATATGCGGCCGAAATGTGCCCAAGGTAGAATGAAGAAACTCCGTACTAGTCAAGAGGGCTTCACACCCGTCGGAAGAGCTCTGTGGCATCCAGCATCCCTGCAACTCTTTGCCACGGCAAAACCCAAAGCCACCATCAGCTTTTTCCCCAGAGACACCCGAGGAAACAGCCTTAAGGCCACCGACCCGCTACTACTGCCGGTGCCCGCAGCTCCAGGCTCCTTCCCATTGAGGAGCTGGCCAGGCTGGTGTCACCGCCGCCCACAGTCCGGCTGTGCTGGCTGGAGCGGGTAAACAGCACCGGGCTGCAAGCCTGTGAGGAGAAGGATTGGCAGCGAAAGGAGACAGAGCTCAGCCGAGCCAAGAAAGCAAGACCCCGGACCAGCCGCTTACCTCCCAGCTGCTCCCAGTCACTGCGAGCAAGGCAAAATAGCTGGCGGCAGCTAGAGCTGTGAAAAAATCCTAAGGCAGCTGGGACAGGTTTAAGCCCAGTCGGGAGCGGCTACGCCCAGCCCCATGCCTGCTCCCGCCCAGGCCGCTCCCTGGCCTCCCACGGCGCGGGCAGGTGCGAGCCGCCGCTGCCCAGTGACGCTTGCAGCTGCAGATCCTCGAGTGCACCCCTGTCGACAGTTCTGCCGCAGACACTTCACTACCTTCTTTGCTCTTCTTTAGACACCCTTCAGCACCTCAATGTCCTTGTGAGGAGACCACGATTGAATGCGATATTTGATGTATCTTCAGGTGGGTACATGGTCAAAATCACTGCCCTGGTCCTACTGGCCGCGCTATTTCTGACACAAGTCAAGATGCTGTTGTGCTTTATGGCCACCTGGGCACACGCTGGCTATTGACCAACACCCCTAGGCCCTTTTCCACTGGACAGCTTTCTAGCCACTCTGCCTCAAAGCCTATGGCATTGTACGGGGTTGTTGTGCCCCAGATACAGGACTTAGCCTTGTTAAACCTTAATGCCTCAGCTCATTGACACACCTGTCCAGGTCCTTCTGTAGAAACACATTTATTCCAAAGTCTTGGTTTTATTTCCTTTAGCAGTTCCATAGTTCAAATTTCAAAAGACTTCAATAAAAATGTTTGAAGATCAGGTTTATGAAACTATTTCACTTCATGAATTAATTTATGTAGGCAAGTTATAAACTCTGAGAATAGAACTTGAATGGAAAGAGTGATGTTTTGTTTATCAGGCTAAGCGAAGGACTATGAAATGCAGTATCTGAGGTGCAAACTTACAAAGGTGCTGCAGTTTTGGGCTTGCTTCTGGGGGTTTTAGTGGTAAAATGAGATTATACAGGTCAATTTACTTTAAAAAATATAATTTTTCCCAGAAAAGCTGAGCCTTGGCACTTTGGAGTCAATAGTGGTAACTGAAATCTCAACTGAAGTTTTGGTAGTCAAAAGATGCTCAATAAGAAGTAACCTAATGGATAAACTAGATATCGCTTGTGCTTTTTGGCACTTCATGTGCATTGTGAATTCTGCCTGTGGACCTAGATATATTATTTTGACAGATTGTCCTTAATCATCGATACATGGTGGTTTCTATAAGAGAAACTGTCACATACATTTTAGCACAATTTGACACGAAAGGAAGATCACTCCAAAGACCTTAATTGCATCGTATACTCAGAGAATCATGAAACTGTGTGATTCCTATTTTGTCTTTTGACACCATATTTGTTACCTTGGTGAAATAAAACGTTCAATAAAAGTAGTACTCATATTAATACCCCCACTGTTTAAATATATATATATACAGATATGTGCTTAAAATACTGCTTATGGAAAGCTATATGCATCATATATGTTAGTTACAGTTCTAGATGTACAGAACTATCCCCAAAAAGTGGGTGGTTTTGTTTCATTCCTAGTCTCTACAATATGAATCATCGTGTTTAAAAATACATACCTTTTCATCTGCTGTAAATGATGGAAGTTTTAACATAAGGTGGATATGGTAACATCCCAATTCATACTTTTTTTTTTTTTTTCCTAAAGCACTAGTCCTGTCTAAAAATAAAATCTTCTATACCTTATATAATGTTTATATGAAGTTCTCATTTTTTCAAAAGTTTACTTTTGAAAAAGCACCTGTACTGCTACAGAGCTAAGATAGGCAAACTGTGGTCTAACAGACACATTGTGTGGCTCACCTGCTGATATCGATGTCTGGAGCTGATAGTGATGCCTTGGCAGTTCTGCAAGGCAGAAAAAACACAGTGAGCAGAGGTGGTTTTTTTTTATTTTCCTGCCCCTCCCCAAACTGCAGGAGCCCTAGCCCTAAAACAGAACCCCAAGAGCAGGTGAGCAGGCTGAAAAGCATCAGGTAGTGTAAGTCAGGAATACATGGGTGGAGTTACATCTGCCTTCCCCAGAGAGCAGAGTCATCAGAGCTTGCAATGTGGGTGAATGAAAACAGGTCCCTGCATGGAGAAGCAGGTTACTCTCCCATGTGTTTCCAGTTACTTTTATGTAATGAGTACAGGGCTGCAGACTCGGAGAGGACAGTCAATGTCAAAGATGGAAATGTACCCAGGGAGTAAACAAAGGTAAGGCAGTCAGCACCACATATCAAAACTGCCTCTACCAAGTGAAAGGCAAGGGTTATTGTTGGTGTTTTACTTCTGAGAGGGATAAAGAGTCCTATTTGCCTACCTAACCTATTCCACAGGGCCAGGCTGGATGAGGTCTTGAGTGACCTGATCTAGTGGGAGGTGTCTCTGCCTATGGTGGGGGGTTGGAACTGGATGATCTTTGAGGTCTCTTCCAAACTAAACCATTCTATGATTCTAAGTCTGCTGCTTCCCTGGAGCCTAGGATAGGGATGTGACAAGAAAGCACCTCCAGATTAGCCCACAGATTGTGACCCATTATTGACCTTCCAGGTAGGCAATGATGAACTAGAAAACAGAAGAAGTAGAGCTATCAAGAGGGACTTCAGGGCCCTGGGTTGACTACTCAGGAGAACAGGAAGTGTGAGACCAGTGCAAACAGATTGAGGAAGAGGCATGAGATTAATTCCTGGCTTCAAGAGTGGTGCCACCAGCAGAACTGTGGGTTTTTGATCACGGTTCAATTTACATGATGCCAGGCCTACTGGAAGCAGATGGGCTACACTTCACCCAAAAGAGGGGAAGGGTTGAATGCTTGTGATTTGGTGTTGACCCATGAGTGCTAGGTAGAGGGTTGGACTGGATTATCTTTGAGGCCTCTTCCAACTGGATGTATTCAGTGATTCTGTAATTTCCCTGTCAATGTTTTATTGTCCCCATGTGTAGTTTAATAAAAATGAGATTTCCTTACTTTACTGAAAGTCTTGAAATCTATTAATTAAAAGTACTTCAAAAGAACTTTGAAACATGTTAAATGTTGGGCCTGTATTTTATGATCTGGCATCACCTCCACATTCTTGTTCCTCATAATTTATTAACCATTTGGGCCATATCATAATTTTGGTTGCTGTTACAATTATTGTCATCCAATAATTACTTTCTCCAGATTTTTTCTAGATTTTCCTCTTTATCTGAATAGGCAGCAAAGTGACTTCCAGCATCTAAAATATTTATCTGGCCTCAATTAGCAATCAAGGCATGTGTTTTAGATGAATGAGATCAATTAGTGGTTAACAATGTTGTTGACAGATGTCACACTGAAATATGAAACAGCATTAGCTTAGATTACGTTAGGGGATAGTTGTCACATATTGAGAATTTATTGTATTATCTTATGTATAACATGCTGAAATATTGATGAAACATGTCACATTTCATGTCAATGGAGCTATTGTTTTGCAAAGATAAGCTATGGGTATATTCACCACTGGATGTACTTCTCAGGGACTTAAGAATGCTGTTGATTAAATCAGGGCTTTTATGAGAATAAATGCAATTTCACAAATTGCTATTGGATAAAAGGATGAAAGAAGTCTGTACTTGTTACATTCTGGAATTAAAGCAAGGCAGGATTTGTTAATACAGAATTCAATCCCTTAATGTATTTCCTACTGGATTTAGAAATTGTACATTATTGGTGGTTTGAGGGTGTCCGTGTGGTGGTTTATGTTTGCTTGTGTTTTGCTTTTCAAAGAGTAATAGTACTGTAGCCTCCAAGCCCCCCCAAAAAGCTTAACTTCACAATTTTATATTAAAAAAAAAAAAATAATAGTAAGTACGTTTTTGCGTGTTTGTTGCAATGGTTAATGACTGTAATATACCCTTTGAGACACTAGAGGGGGCAAAGTGAAAATAGGGAGGGAAGTGAAAGCCCAGGGATTTGGCTCAGAACGTGAAAATGTGCATCCTTAGTGTTGAACTGTAGTTCACTTACATTTTACGATTGTAGAAATATACATTTTGCTTTGTTCGTCTCGTAAATACTTTTAATTGTTGTGGGGTTTTTTCTTGCTATAATTAATTAGTTCATGGTCTTGCCTTGCAAGATTCCTCAGAACTATCATTACCATATCTTTTCTGGTATTTGCATTCCATATAATGTTATGTCATTATAATGTTATGACAGCTGTATCTATTTCTAGGTATTCCTCTCTTTGTACTTTTGTGGGACATGAGAGATCAGGAAAAGAAATTACCAGTTCTGTAGGATATCAGGATTTCTGGTAGCTATGTGTCATAGATTGAGTTGAACCTGCTGCTATTATTCATACCGTGCTGCAGCAATGGTATGACTTCAATAACGAAGGTGTTAACTGGACGAAACTGTTATGGGGCTTGAAGTTCAGATTGGAGCATGGGAGGCTTCCAGTTCCAGTTGCTGGTTCTTGGGTGCTTGTTTTCTGCAGGTATAATGGGGGGGAGAGTCAGGTAGCTGCTGGGTTATGTTCTCTGTTATATGCAGGGTTTTGGGGTTCTTTTATTGTTTTTAAATTATTTTGGGGGGGGTTGGGGTTGTTTTGTTGTTTTGGGTTTTTTTTGTGGGTTTTTGGTGTGTGGGTTTGATTGGGGGTTTTTGTTTGGGTTTTTTTTTGGGTGGGTGGGTATTTTTTTGTTTGGTTTGGGGTATTTGTGTGTGGCTTTTTCGTTTGGGTTGGTTTGGGTTTTTTTACCCCCTGTATTTTACTGTGCTTCTTCTGCAAATAGACTAAGCTAAGGTAATTATGCACTGTGCTTACAATATATTAAACTCTTATGTCTTTATCTCAACCTTGAGTTGTGTGTCACTCTTCCCCTCACTTTTGTGTTGGAGGAGCAGGCAGGTTAGCCCTTGTGCTAAACTATTACACTGTGTCTTTCATGTAGTCTTAGGGTATAAAGAGTGGGGTGGTTTTTGTTTTGTCTGCTTGTTTTAATAAAAGGTTGGCAGTATTGTTTTAGAAATAGCCATTTAAGCATTTCCTAACTGCTCATTAAAAAGAGCTGTAGTAGGTAAATCTCATGTTTTAAAACTTCCCACTAGAGTTCCATGGCTTTTCTTACATATGGGTGTTTTAAAGTGAGCTGAAAAGAGGATTGCATGTTTTAAAATAGGCCCCCAAAGCTCACACAGACTAAATGCAATCTGAGTGTCCCAGGAATGGAGAACTGTTTAAGCATTAAGGAACATGAAATTTGCAGTGTGTGTAGCTTCTTGTAGACTAATAAGGTTAACAAGGCTAATTGGGTTAGAAAACAATCTAAGTCACAGAGTAATCAAACTAAGAGTTTTGTTGTGTTGTTTTTTTTTTTACATTTATATTTTCATTTAAGAATGGAGGTGAAAGAATTAGTGAGCCTTACTTAATTTCTTGGTAGCAGCTTTATTCTGCGGTCTCTAAATGCTTGTAGAGCATTTCCACTGGCAACAAGAAAGTCAGCTAGGTCCAAGTACTCCACTAAATCACAAATTCAGAGGAGTGATTATATGCATACAAAAGTACATGAAGCAATGAAAAATAGCATCCTTTTGAGATTTATGTTTAGGAAGAGACAGAGAGGCCAAAGTAACAAACTTTGTGCATAAGATTAATAGAATTAAGTGATCTAGAGAAAAGAAAATTAAGTTGCACTGTGTATGATCATTTAAACATAAAGTACAGGATATGTTTACTCTTCCAAGTGTGTATTTAATTTTTTTTTTTTAATTGTCATCTGAAACGTTTCATGTGTGCTATGAAATACAGTTCCTTAGTCCCTTTTTTGGTAAACTTAAATGTTTACTGTGTTTTAAGAGATAAATAAGATCTGAAATCCTGTAAATTTCATTCAGACATGGAAATTCGTTGCTGTTCTTCAGAGCAAATCGGACATAAGCCACTAGGTGTCTCTAAATGTAAAATAAAAGCATCTAAGAAGGCTACTAAGACTACATTAAAACTTGTGGAGTAGAGATGGAGGAGTTTGGAAAACATTTCCTTTCATTTGGAACAAACTTGTGCTTTTAAAAACCAGTTACTGAGTAGAATTGTTTGATTAGGCCTCTGATGAGCAAAGTTTCCTTAGGCATTTATTCCTCCTTAACTATAATGAGCACAGATTAATTTTTATGTGGCAGCAATTTTACAGAGATCGTATCAATGAGCAGGGCTACTAGTGAAACAAAATCTTGATTAACTTAAAATAGATTCTGGAAAGAAAATAAATTTTTCCTTTACAAGATTTACAGTTCACAGTGAAGTCAGAATAGCACCCAGACTTAAGGACAATAATCAGAAGTATGTGATCCTCTTTCTAGTTCGTGTAGTGCTACAGTAACTGGTTTGTACACATTCAGTTTCTATTTATGTAAAACAGTAAACATATTTCTTAATCTCCCCATGGCATTCTGAATGAGAAAATCCCAAAGCACTGTGCAGATGCTCATTCTGACACTATTTCCCTGACAGTCTTTATGAAATTTGAGTCTACGAAGAAGAGATGTGAAATGCTATGCAAAATTTGTACACACACACAAAAAAAATAGGTTAATCTGAACTTTTTAAAAAATATATATAATGCTTAGGGCCAAATTAAAAATTATACCATTTTCTCATTAACTCAGTTATTCAGAACTTAGAAATTTCTGGCACTTACAGTTGAAATACTAACTTTTCTGTAATACACTTATCTCACTTTAAAGAAAAAATATTCTATTTTTTAGTGTAATAATGTGCTAGGTTATGAGTAGGTCCTGTGACTATCATAAATACGACAGGTGGAATATCAATCTATGATAAGTTATTGCATTTTATTATTTTTTAATTGTTGCAGCTTGGCTTTTCAGTACCGTTTTGGAGATTAAATAGCTAATTCAATAAAATTTGTATCTATGTACTTGGTGGTTAATAGCATATCATTTTGAAGAAATGCTCTTCCTTTTGTTTCCTATTGGAAAAGGGTAAATTGAGTGAATCAAACGCATTTATCAAGGTGATTTTTGTGAAGCAGAGAGCACATCACCTATTATCCCTAGCCATAGTTGTGCCTATCTTTTGGAGACAAGGACAAAACTGATCTAATTTGTAGTTCCTATCTTTAATATTGCTCATAGCTTCTCAGGGTCAGAAATCAGCTGATTGATTTTCTGCTTATCCTGTCGCTTTGATGATGTATCTCTTGATAACATATTTTGTTACAGAGTTCATTATTTCTATCTTTTATCACTTACGGACTCTACTGAAAATTATAGAATACACCTGGGGATGCAGAATCTATATTTCTGAAATGTAGAAGTGAAGTGGATTGAAAATGTTACATTTTTCCTGCTTTCCTTGTTGAAATCCTTCTCATTGGTGTCAGCTTTCGGTGTTATGAGTACAATAATGGTAATCACAGAGTCACAGAACCTTAGGGGCTGAGAGGGAGGGACTCCCCTGTCAGAGCAGGATCACCTATACCAGATCACACAGGAATGCATCTAGGTGGGTCTTCAATATCTCCTGAGATGAAGACTCCACAGCCCCCATGAGCAGCTTGATCCCAGTGTTCTATCACCCTCACAGTGAAAAACTTTTTCTTCGTGTTTACATGGAACTTCTTATGCCTCAAATTCCACCCATTTCCCCTTGTTCTGTCATCGGACATTTCCAAGAAGAGCCTGGCTTCATCCTCTAGACATTTGTCCTTTACATATTTATATACATGAATGATGTCACTCCTCAGTCGATTCTGTGCTGGTTTGAACTAACTGGAGGATTTGAATGAGAAATTAGACTATAGGCTGGGAAAGGAAAACATTCCAATGTCTCCTTCACTCATTTGTTTACTGGAATGTTATAAAGTTAGAATCAAAACAAAGATAAGACAGAGCTGTCTGAGCTACGTTCATTGCTTCATCTCTCTCTCTCTCCTTGCCTTCTTAGCTGGATCTGAATAACTTCACTAACTACTTTCATGCTAACCCCCCTGGCCAATCTACCTTTGCTTATCTGGCACATAAGACAGATAGTGAGATAAGATCGGGAAGTGGGGGAAGGTGGCAGGGTGGTGGAAAACTCCTCTTAGGGGCTCCCTGGGAGAAGTGTGGTGTTTCTGTATTACCTTTTTACTGTATATTTCTGTAAATACCTGCTTATATATTGTAAATATCTGCTTGTATATTGTGCAAAGCTATAAATATAAAGCTCCATTTCCTTAACTTCCAGCTAACTGAGTTCTAGTCTGGGTTATTCCACAGTGGGGGGGGGGGAAGGAGGGGAAGGAGAGGGTGGAAATTAAAGAGGCCCAGCTCCTTCAGTCTTTCCTCATGAGGAAGATGTTCCACTCCTTTAATCACTTTTGTGCCTCTGCACTGGACTCTTTCAAGCAGTTCCCTGTCCTCTTTGACCTGAGTGGCCCAAAACTGGACACAATATTCCAGATGCAGCCTCACCGAGGCAGAGGAGAGGGGGAGGCCAACCTCTCTCAGCCTACTAACCACAGCCCTTCTAATACACCCCAGAATGGCACTGGCCATGGCATTGACCTTCTGGGCCACATGAGCACTTTGCTGGCTCATGGTCGAACTTCCATCTGTCCACTAAGACCCCCAGCTCCTTCTCCCCTTGCCTACTTTGCAATTTGATTGGAATAGTGTGTAACTTTTTCCCATAATAGGCAAAACTCTTCTTCTTTCACTAGGCCTCATTTAAAGCCAATTATTGACTTCAAGCGGCTTGCAAAAGCCTCCAGTGTATCTCCCAGTCTTCTGAAGTGACTGGCTTATTTCTTCATGTGCTAATGTAAGAAGATACTGATGAATATTGATCAGCTGAAAATTTCACTGGATTTATTTTCAAAGGAGTAAATTCTATTTCTTCTTAAGGGGAGAATTCCTGAAGCAAGATAGATAAAATATTCCAGGGTGAAAAGTTTGGTTTTTTTAAAAAAAAATGAGTCGGCATAAAAGCAGCCAGAGAGAAATGTAAAGGGATGCAAGGAAACTGCTCCTACACACCAATATATCAATTGAAATTTGGTGAAGTTTGGTTTTGAATATTCTCTAAGTAAATATACCTTAAAACAACAATAAGCTGAATTTAAATTCTTGTATTGAAAGTTGAGAGGTTATCTTCATGTTTTTGCACTTAGCATTCAAATGTGCTCTGTTCTTTGCCCTCCTTATGCAACATATTATATTAAAATCTGAGTTCGTGACCACAGTTGTTGCATTGCAAGTATCCTGTAGAGGAGGAACTTCCTGAGAAGAACAATATGTACCTTTAATGCCAAGTAAGTAAATCATGTGACTAAAATCTTGCTTTTGAACTAACTGAAAGATGCTGGCAGGCTTGAATTTGCTAATATGTACTATATAAAGTCATATTAAAAAAAAAAGATTAAGAAAAACAGATTCTCATGCACACAAAAGTAAAAGGTAAGCTCATAAGTGAAAATAATTATATCCTACTTCCATCAGACGAGATTTTGGGTTGAGAAATAATTACATATTTTGGAAGCAGATCACTCACCAGTGTCAGGTACCAGACAACACATTCTTAATGATAACATTTTGCTTAATTATAGTCTTTGAGTAAGATTAAAGTTAAAATATAAACAGTTTTGATACAATTTAGATTAAAAGGCAAAGTAAACAATTTCTAGTTTGAGGTTGGTTGGTTGGTTGTTTTTTCATATCTTTAGAACTTTGTGTGTCTGCATGTGGATCTACGATGTTGGAACCTTTTAACTGACATCAACTTATAGGACTGAAATGTAGTATCAGGAATTAAATGAGAAATGATAATATAGGAAATGGAAAGCATTAGAAAAGGCATGACTAAGTGACAGGATAATTGTGAAACATGCGTGTTGTACTACAGCTTCTACTCTTATGCCCTTTAGCCAGATACCATGTTGACAACTTTTTCCAGCTCAGTGCTCTTCATTATACATTTGTTCAATGTAATAAATGCTTTTTCCAAATGAAAGAGCATTTCCACATGCCACATTCTTGGTGCACAGTGACATTGTTCCTACATTCATGTATTCTCTGTGAGTTTGTTACCATAAAGTATAACATCTTACCTAGATGCATATGTAAGAAAGTCATGACACAAAAGTAAAGTAAATGAACTGCAATGACTGATGTTGCTGCTGGAACCCAAGGATTTGAGCAGAAAATCAGTATCTTGCATGAAGGACCCTGATAACTGAATGGAAGAGGAGGCAAGTTTGCACAGTTTCAAAAGGATACAGAGATGCACCTGTGTAACTGTTGCTTACTGGGGATTTTGTTTACTGGAACCTGTCATCAGTGATTGGATTTTTGTTCCAAGTAGTAATTTTTTCATTTGACCCAAATACATACTTGGGATCAGATTCTCAGCCAGCATGCACCAGCCTAGTTCTGCTAAGTTCAGTGAAACTCCATTGCTCGCACAAGGTGGTAGCCTGGCTCTCAGACTGCTGTGGGAGATCCATTCAGAACAAACAATTCAAAAGAGAGATGCAAATACTTTCTGATCTTGTTTTTCAGATTAATTTAATCTGTTAACTTCATGCTATGATACAGCACCATGATCTTAAAGCAACCTAAGTACTATATATTTCTGGAGACTGGAGATCAAGATTACACATAATATGTAGAGTGACTGTAGACTTCCATGAAATCCTGCATTAGGTTTTCTAAGCATCACATTTGACAGAAATTTTCCTTTGTGGGCTATCACAGAACCACAGGAAAGGAACCTCTCAAGATCATCTAATCCAGCATCCCTGTTTAAGTTGAGAACAGCTTGTCTAAGATTCAGTCCAGTTAAGTTTTGAGTATCTCCAAAGACTCCACATCCTCTCTGGACAACCTGTTTCAGTGTTAAACTACCATCACAGTAAAAATGAGTTTTCTTAGGTTGAAGTGAAACTTTGAATTTCACTTTATGCCCATTGCTTCTTTGCCTGTTACTAGGCAACACTGAAAAGATTCAGTTTTGTTTACACCATCAGGTATTTTCAAATATTGATCAACCCTCTCCACTTTCCAAACTTTCCTTAATTGGGCTAAACAGTCTTGCCTCTCACTTCTCCTTTGAGGTTTGCCATCACCCATCAGTGTTTAGAATATGGGTGTAAAATATGTTAACATTGTATGAGAATATTCACTATCCAACAAAGTGCTACTGTAGGATTAGAAATTCAAGTGTGAATATTCATCTTGTCTTTTTGTGCAGTCATTATTCTCAGTTCCAGAAAATCAAACATATTTACCCTTAGCTATAGCCACTAAAGTAATATAAAACTTCTGACTATGTGAATTTGCTTTTTAATTAAAAACAAAACAAACCAAAAAACCCCCTAAAACCCTGTGTTCCACTTCAGATGCTTTGCAAATATTAAAATCAAGCTTGAAGAGCTGCCAAAGAATGTTCTTAATAAAAAAGTTGCACTGAGCTTGTTATTGGTGGCATAGGCAGCTGAAATGCTCAAAGACAGATGCATACAGCAGATAGAAGTTGAGGAAATGAGGGTTAGGAAAGAGTTGTAATATTTCTCCTTTCCTCTTCAGCTCAGGCTGTGTATAGAGGGAGAAAAAATGTGTCATTGGTATTTCACTGCTCCATCAGTTTGCTGGCTTTCCTCCATGTGAAACATGGGAGGAGCGTACAGGAAAAGTGAAATACACTTGCAGTGAGGAAACACAAGGAAACGAGTAATTTAGTCTTCAATTCAAACTCTTTTCCCGGTTTGTTAAAAAAAAAAAAAAAAAAGGCACTTGCAATTTCTGTTCTTCAGAGTATTTTTCAGCTGGAATGGAACTTCTTTCTGTAAAAGGTAGGTTTTTCTTATCCTGCAAGCTTCTTTACCAATGTGATAAATATTTACTAAGTGGCTATAAAAAGCAACTTCATAGAGTGCAGAGGTGTATTACTCATTTCAGATGATGGGAATTCTTGAAGTACTTCATGAGAAGCCAAGTAAGTGGTGTGTAAATGCTATGCTTTTTTTGTGCAGCTGAACTGCTGTAGTGTTTCTCTGCTTGTGTGTCGCTGACAGTTTGGTCTCCCCTCATCTGCACTGAAAGTGAAAGCTTACTTGGTGTGAGACATGATGGAATTTTTCAGGATGTCAGACATTCTGCACATGTGATGCAGTTTGTGGAAATAGAGTGAGAAAACAATGGTAGGCTTTTGGGAACCTTTGTGGTGTGAAGTTGTGGTCTCAACATTTTGTTTTATTGACTTTCACTAGGTGCTAAGTATAGTAGTGAAATATATGGCATACATAAGTATATTTTTAAAGCAGGCTTAATATTTACAGGACTGCAGTGGTGTTTCATTCAAATTGAACTGAACTGTCTTACATGGAGAGTGTTCAATTATGTTATATAAAAATCTAAATTCAATTACCTTTAGTAGTCAGCAATTTGATAGAAAATTATGACTGTGTTAGATTTTCACAACGTTCGTGACAATCTGTATCACAATGCTACTAACTTCAGGGCATTTTTCATTCATGTTAGTGGTATCGTAGCATGAAACTTAAGGGTATGGAACAGAGTAGGATTTGAAATGCTCACTTTTTAAGTCATAAGGTGTTTACTGCAGTGTGTCTTTTTGTGGTGGTTTGGGAGTTCCCAACCCCCTGCACTGTGAAATTGCCCAGGCTTGACTCAGACAGCTGGAAGTTAAGGAAATGGAGTTTTATATTTACAGCTTTGCACAATATACAAGCAGATATTTACAATATATAAGAGATATTTACAGATATATACAGTAAAAAGGTAATATAGAAACACCACACCCCTCCCAGAGAGCAGAGTCCCTAAGAAGGGTTTCCAACCACCCTGCTGCCTTCTCCCCCACTTCCTAATCTTATCCCACTATCTGTCTTGTATGTCAGGAAAGCAAGAGTAGATTGGCATGGGGTGTTAGCAGCAGGAAAGCAGTTAGTGAAGTTACACAGATCCAGCTAAGAAGGCAGGGAGAGAAAGATGCAGCAAGGAGCGTAGGTCAGACAGCTCTGTCTTATCTTTGTTTTGTTTACTGAAATGGTATAAAGTTAGAATCAAATGAGTGGAGGAGACACTGGAATGTTTTCCTTTCTCAGCCTATAGTCTAATTTCTTTTTAAAATCCCCCAATTAGTTCAAACCAGCACACTTTTCTGTTAGGCAGAGTAAATACAACGTAAGAAAAAAAGATGTTTTGTAAGATGATAGAAAACACTGTAGATCATGTGATGTTTGTGAGCCTACTGTGATTATTAGTGAGAAGAATTTTAAAGTAGCATTGTGAAGTGATGGATAGCATACTGCTCTGTCTGGTCTCTGTTCTGCCCTTTGTGTTGTATCCATGTATTTACTAGTTTGCCTAAGCAACAAAGGCTTACCAGAGGTTTCATTTCTAAAAAAAATCAGAGTAATTATGTTATCTTACCACAAGGTATTATTTAAGAGTACTTGTTTTCACTTTTGTTTGAGGGTTTTTATACCACAGGAATTCCTTAGATACTTTTTTCTCCATAAAATGTAATAGCAGCCACTGTCAAGCTATTGTTTGAATATGTGTTTTTTGTTTTGTTTCTTTTCTTATATATAGTGAAAAGAGGAAGATTGGCTAAAGCAACTGGTAAGTCTGATTTCCCTTCCCTTTTAATTTCTGCTTTACAGTTTAGTTTTATTTCTTTGACATGCATGTGTACATAACACCAAAGAATCATTTAAGCCTGTGACTGCTTGTTTGCAGCAAAATCACTGGCAAAAGAATTTAAATATATACATAAACTTTAAAGATCAAATTAACAAGATTGTAGCCTTCAGACAATATGTAATTGTCAGTTATTATTGTCTTTCAAACAAGGATATTTAAATAATATTTCTACTAAAAGGATTTTTTTACCTAATTTGATGACCTGAATGGGTCTTGAATCAAAAGAAACTATTTTTTCATATAAAGAGTGCAGGGTTTTAGTTTCACCAAGGTGAGGAGTAATCAACATAAGTAAAATCACACTGCCCAGTACTTTCTAAATCTGCCTTCAGGACCAAGGTTTAGCCAGAATGGAAAAGAAAGTCCGAACTCAGCCAGAGATTTCTCACATATAGGTAGACTACAAATTGGAGGTCTCCAAAATCTTCAGAATCACTAGTTCTCAGGAGGAACTGACATACAGCCTACTAAATGCAGCAAAATTTGTTGGTAGATGTCTGGCCTCATATATTTAAGCAACTACTGCCAATTGTTTAAATTCATCAAGATCACAGAAAGGTAGCCCTGAACTAAAACAGGTTAAGCTGCCTTCTAGGAGCATGATTAGAAGGTGACTTTCTGAGGTAGTCATTCTTCTCAGTAAGCTGTGAAGTATGTGTATGAAGAATAGTCTGAAAAAATATCTTTCTTTCTTTGAAATTCTAATGTAATTGAACATGATCCACAGGGTTCAGCAAATCTTGTATTTTGTTGGTTCTCAGAAGATGTGGTAATTTACAAAATATAATTATTGAACAATTATTTCATAGAAGTTAAATAATTTTAATTTTCATTTGAATGCCATTGAAGACTTGTTAATGCTATGAGTAATGGCAATAAAGTTCAAATGGTTTACTCTCTGATTATTTGCCATATTTTCCTGGAGAGAAAATTCTGTAGGTGTTGAGAAGTATTGAGATACCTGAAAGTTCCTCAAAATTCTTGAATTCTGCTGTGGTTTATTTATTTGTCTAAGTTGCCATAAAAGTGCCATACTTTAGTTTTGGTTGAAAGTTGAAGATAGCTTGCTATTTTCACAAAAGAAAACCCCCTGCCCTTAGTGCCTCCCTTTTTGATAGGCAAAAGGTTGGGAGCTCCAGTAACAGCTTTGTGAAAACAAAACTTTGTATCATTAGCAAAAATTACAGCTCATTTCCACTGCCAGGGTATTGTAGTAATATTCATCCTTAGCACTGTCATTCTTCAAGGAGGTTACATATTTATGGTTATTTGGAAGGTAGAATTTCTACATTTTCTTGAAATAATTCATGACATCTGAAGAAGCTGTGTTAAAGTGCAGAAGAGTAACATTTAGATCCAGAAAACAGGCAAAGGCTTCAAAGAACTACTGGAGAAATAGTGGCTTTAAAAGGCAGATGACAACATTCTGGGCAAGACAATGATAATGCAGGTAGCCTGAAATTTCTTTAGTTTACCTGGTATGATAAAGAGGAACATGACATGGAAAAGATATTACAGAGTTCAATATGAAGATAATGGAACAATGCAACAGACTACCACTAGAAATATATCTTTACAAGCCTGCATCTTGTCATTTATGGCTTCATTTAAAGTAGGTAAGTTTTAATTTGAGGGAGGTTCATTGTTACATTTTTAAAATTAAAACAGTTCATAGAATCAGTTTGGGTTGGAAGGGACCACAAGCCCCTTAGGCTTTCCAGAGCATCATCCACCCTGGCCTTAAACACCTCTAGTGATGTGGCCCCAACCACCTCCCTGAGCAACCTATTCCAGGGTCTCACCACTCTCATGGTGAAGAACTTCCTCCTCACATCCAGTCTAAATCTTCCCACCTCCAGCTTTGCTCCACTCCCCCAGTCCTGTAACTACCTGATAGTCTAAAGAGTCTGTCATGAGATATCATTTAATTAACGTCGATATCCGCGAAAGGGGGGGTCCTGGTACCCCCGAGGTTCTTTGGATTCACGGTTGGCAGAAAACAAACGCACGAGTTGCTCAAAATGCCAGGTAAAACAGTTTAACAGTCAGAATTTAGGGAACAGAGAGCATACAAACAGAATAGACCCCAGCCACGCCTACAAACCCGTGGGGGCGCAAGGGGAAAACCACACTCCTTCCCGAACCCAAGGGGAAGAAGGGAAAAGACCGACTTAGCCCAGATAGGGAGAGAAAGAGAGAGAGAGAAGGGGATTAGCCTTGCCCCTTCTCTGGAAAGCTGCTATGCTTTGCTGCCTGCTGCCTTGCACGTGGCTGGGCTCTTCACAGCCACATCGGGGAGATGACGAAGACGAACGAGGAAGAGTGGAAAAGAGCTAGGAAGAGCTAGGAAGAGCGAGGAAGAGCTAGGAAGAGCGAGAAGAGCCCCTAACAGCTGCTGACCCCTGCCTAAATACCCTATGGGGGCACGTGAAACTGTCCAATAGGTATTCAGCATTCTCTAGCTGACCAGTTGGTTCAAAAACTCCACACATACGTGCAGCCCAGGGTCTTCCTGGGTCCCGGGGCCACGTGGTGTGCCCCCACCCCTCAACCCCTACTGGACCTTGAACAGGAGGGGGAGGAGAGACTCCAGGGATTGGACCAACTCTAGGGTGTTTGTCACACCCTTACCAGGACAGAGTCCCTCCACAGCTTTTTTGTAGGCCCCCTTCAGATACTGGAAGTCCATAATAAGGTCACCTCAGAGCTTCCTATTCTCCAGACTGAACAGCCTCAACTCTTTCAGTCTGTCCTCATAGGACAGGTGTTCCAGCCCTCTGATCATCCTTGTGGCCTTTCTCTGGACACACTCCAGCATGTCCACATCCCTCTTGTAATAGAGGCTCCAAAACTGGATGCAGTACTCCAAGTGAGGTCTCACCAGAGTGGAGTAGAGGGGGAGAATCACCTCCCTTGACCTGCTGGCCACACTTCTCCTGATGCAGCCCAGGATCTAATTCTAGATGTGGATGGTCACACTGGCTGCAGTTAAACATTGTACATTGCTATTTTTTGAGACAGGCAATTGATTTACTAGATAGTTCTGAAAATTTCTCAAACATTGAGTTGCAAGCCCTGAAACTACAAACAAATTTTGCAAATATGAAGCATTTTTCCAGTTTTGTGGTTTATTTACCTGTTACACAGAATAAGTAATATGATAGTAGGTAAATCACACATTGTTGACAATATTTTCACAAATAAGTCACTAGATTTCCAAATCTCTGTTGACTGTCATTTTTTTT
Organism: Psilopogon haemacephalus; assembly: GCA_013396835.1. Lineage (NCBI taxonomy): Eukaryota > Metazoa > Chordata > Aves > Piciformes > Megalaimidae > Psilopogon > Psilopogon haemacephalus. The sequence goes on from VWZI01020014.1 coordinate 72,785, forward strand.
CTCTGTAAGAACAAAGACATGTTTGAGAAGACTGGTGTGCTGAATAATAGAGAGTAAATAGATAATACTGATCACTGTAGATTTTATTTATTGAAAAAAATAGTTCCCATTGTATAGCATTCTTTAGTCCTTTTGTCAAACATTATCCTCAGTCCTATCTGATAAGATCTACATACAGGATGTACTGAGCTAACTCTTCTTCACACTTCTTGTTAACTGCTGTGTCATTTGATACAACCTATTCAATAGGCTTTTGTAGACAGCGACAGCTTTCCTCCAGCTGAGACCGCTTGATTAACCTGTGGTAATACAGACAGCTCAAAAATTTCTTCTCTTCTTGGCTACATCCCCTATGCATAGTTTGGCAGTAGCTCTATTTAAAATAAATTTTAAAAATAAACTGTCTATGTTCATCTTCACATAGGGTGTTGGAGGCTAATGAAGGATGTGTTGCATGCATGCAAGTTGCAAAGTTTTTCTGAACAGCCATATTCATTGAGATAATATAATATGCCCTTTGCTGCCTTTGATTCTAATGTGAGGCCCTGAAGGGCAGAGCTTTCCCTCAGTTCTTTTGCTTCCTGCTGTTACTTACATTTTTAAGAACTTTGAAATTTAAAAAGTTTTATTCTTTTTGCAGATTAGGTCCAATTTTATGAATATACATTTTGGGCATCTACAAAAATATCTGAGGTTTTCTGGGACTAAAACCCCATTTTACCAATGCATCTATAGACAGAACTAGATTTACACATAAAGACAAGACTGAATTACATGTTACTAGTCTGTGGTTCTGCCCTAACCAGACATAAAAGTCCATTGGCCAGTCACCAGTATCATTATAACAATTAAAAAGCAAAGAAAATCCTAATTTGCAGAAAGAATGTGTGTAGTGGTTTCATGTAAGATGTTAGGGAGATTGATAAATAACCTGAGAAGCCATGTCTGGAAGATGATGCTCACATTTAGGATTATGTTCTCTCACATCTGTGATGGACAGAGAATTTCCCCTCATAATCCCATCAGAATTAACAAGAATTTCCTTGTTTCAATTCACACATTTGAACCACACCTCTGAACAGTTTGTATAGAGTAAGATGTAAATGTCTACTACCATGAGATTGAATGTTTCTAGCCTCTAGGAAGATATAAAGTGGGGTTTTATTTCTTTTCCAGATGCATTCAAAACCTATGTTGTTTTAAAAGTCCAAAATTTAAAAAGCACTACAATAGAGAGAAGGGGAAGCGAACCTTGCTGGGATCAGGACTTCATGTTGTAAGTATCAGGCAATGTTTTTGTTCTGATTTTGCTGTATGTGGATAGTTCAGAACAATTAGTAATATCTGAGACCACACACAGGCCACGAAAACGAGAAAAAGTATCCAAATTAGAGTAGAGATAAAGTGCCAGGCTAGTTCTAAGGAACTGAACAGAAGTTAATTTTGCAGGGCATATTGCAGATCCAGGCCAGCAGTCAAGAAGGGGAAGAAAAGATTTGTTTCTAGCGTCTTTATTTTCATATTATGTTTTAGGAATACAGAAACTGATTGCACACAACTTGATTTTTGTATTTCCTTTCTGTATGACTCATATTAACATTAATATAATAATACATTTGTTTTTCTGCTGTATAAATGCTTTGCTTTAAATCATATAGTATGTAAATGAGCGTGACACCAATGAGAACGAGTAGTTCAGTAGGTTTATTTTCTTAATTTGTAATCCAAACGTTACTTAACAATACAAACCCACTTGTCTAGCTAATTCTGAGGTTGTTGTAGCTCCATCTGCTGCCTACTCAACTATACAACACAGCAGACTATTAGAAGGCAGTATAAATAGGCATTTACAAATACATTTGTTTGGACTTTGTAAAATCATACTGCATTTCCTTTTTAAAATTGATTCTCTGTCCATTTCTGCTGGTAAAAAGAAAAAAAGCCAAAACAACACCAAAACTCAACAACAACAAAAAATCTCCCACCCACAAAAACTCTACCACACCAAAACAAACCCACAACAACCAAAAAAATCAAACCAAACCCCTCCTCCCGACACTCCCCCCCCAAAAAAAAAAAGAAGACTCAAACTCACCCTCACAAAACAAACAAAAAAACCTCTCACACCAAGGAACCTGCTCCATTACATGTAGGTATTACAAGCTTGCATTTTAAAAATGGTTTAAGCTTTCAATATGCATTTTCACTGTTCAGTTCAGTGCAACAATTTTAAAGTTGGGGTCCAAAAATACCACAAGACAAGAATTTACAATCTTTCTTCTATGATGTATTTGTGATGGCTGTAACTGAACAGAACAAAAATTTGCTGTATCTATTCAACCATGTGAGAACAGCAGAGAATTAGACATTGAAGCAGCCAAAAAAATGTTTATGGAGAACAGTGTGATGAGTCCTGTACCTCTCTAAGGGTGATATACTCTTTGCCCTTCTTGGATTTCACTTGTTATTTTCCTAGTAATTTTACGTACAGCGTAATTCACTGTGGTACACCACACAAATCCATTGAAGGGAAATAACCTGTGTCTTAATTTTGGTTCAGTGTCATGGGTGAGTGATATGGCCTGACAAAATTTCATTTTAAATTCTTGCAAAATAAGATCGTGGTATGGTATTTCTGTGGTCAAAACTAGCTAGTACTAAATTGCATGCATCCCCTAAGTAGAACTAAAATTGAGCCTGGATCTGCAGTTCTTGAGGTTGTGAGCTGTTTTCCTTTTGTATTTTTGTTGCATAGTGCAACTTCTCAGTTCTAATGAGGGGAACATCAGGCCTGCTATTTTGCATTTTATGAGTATACTGGAAACAAATCACCCTGTATGTGCTGTAAATGACTAACTCAGGTTTTTATGATAGATTACTGAGCTGTTAAGACTGCATATTTTGTTTTTAGTGAAATCTGTACTGATGGAAAGGGCTTCATTATAGAGCTGTGGAAGAAAGGCTTGCTCTGGGATAGCATTTTAGGAGTTTTATGGATTCCCCTTGCAACTGTGGAACATGCAACAGATGTAAGTTGACTTTCTGTGGACATATAAAACACTGAGTAAAATCCAATTAATTTCTTATTCTCCCTAAATACTGTAATGACAATTATGATTCAGGTGTGTTACTGTCTCATCTGTTTCAGTCTGTAATACTGAGCCATAATGCATATGTGACTCTCAAAATGACAACTTATATGCATTAACAGTATAGCATGGAGAAATGCCTCTCATGCTGAGTTGGGTATAATTTGCTAAGTGCACTCATGAAATATTAGGGAGGCAGGAGGAGTTTGGTTTAGGTGATTAGAGTGAGGAAATTTCAAATTGAGGTTTCTGGCCTGTCCACATGTTTTCTGGAAGCGTGGAAATACCAAAATGATCTGCAAGTGCTGCAAAATTGTCTGAAAATGGAAAAGGAGGTACCTTATTATAATACTCTCAATTCTCCCATTCATAAATATGCTATATGGAATTAGGGAAGATGAATTGAAAAACAAAACTGCAAATAATTTTGCTTTCTTTACATTTACTAAAAAATAATAAAGACGATAAAGAAAAGAGAATTTTTAAAACTACTTATTCTTAGAGCACATGCTATCTGTTTCTTTATAAGAACCAGTAAATATTCATATGTACATTGACTGACATTTCAGTCATTCTCCTCAGAGAATGGAAGCAGGAGAAGAAAAGTCATTCCAACTAGAAGTGGCTCAGTAGCGCAGCTGCCAAACACCGTTCAGGCCCCAAAGCAGCTTGTTTTGCTCTGCTACCCTAGCTGTTACTGAGTTACAGCTTGCTGACTTACTCAGGCAATTCTAACCTTCATTTATAATTAGGCCACTGTGGCACTTTTCTTGTGACTCTGAAGCTCTGCTCTGCACTTTGCAACTCAGAAATAACATATAAGACCATGTTACTTCAGAGCTCTTTTTTTTTTTCTCCTTGGTTACTAGCATATATTACTTGCTTTGGTCTTGCTAGAATGTACTTGTTTGGCACCAGTTCAAAATTAACTAGAACACCTCTTTTCATAAAAGTAATATTTTATATTCGTATTTCTTGTGTCTTCATCATTTGACCATCTTAATGTGTATTTATCTGTATCATAGAATGAATATTTTATTCTTTTGGATTCCATTCCTATGAGAAAATTTAATTGAGTACTACTTACATAAACAAAATTTGGCAAATCCTACTAATGACATAAAGAAACTCCTATTGACTCAGAGGAACATGCTAATAGACAATTCCTGCCCAGGTAACACTCAGAACACCTTTTTCTAGGAAGGTCCAGGTTCCTGGTGGACATTGCATTCTGAAGTAATAAAAAATGGGAGTGAGATTCAAGGCACAAAAACACCAACTTCACATGAGATCTTACTGGATGTCTACTTTGCATTACCCTTTGGTGAGTTATGGATTGATGTCTCACTACAGCTTTCTGCCCATTCTATTCTCCTGTAAGTTCCTGAAATACAGTGGCAAATAGTAATGTTATGAGTTTGTTCATCACTGAAGCATTTTTAGACTTGATACTGGTAAGCCACTCCCCACAAGGAGATGGGTGAACGATCTCACTGCTTAGTCATCATTCACATGTGGGTTGCAGAGCTAAACAAAGTGTGTCCTTACAGCTTAATCTATTAGATCCTGTGTTAAGCTCTGTGTCATGTCAGCCTTGACATACTGTTTGCACCACGGAAGTTTTGGTAAAATCTAGGGCTTCTTATTAGCAAAGGTTGTCTGTCTGCCTTTATGAATAGTGCATGCAAAGATGGAAAATGCATGTATGTGTGTGAAACCCACATATATGAAGGTAAAAATGGAAATTAAACATAAAAGAATTAATCACTTCACATTATTTCCAGATATAATACAAAGAGACTGACTATAAAGATTATCAGTTCATCTACAGCGAATGATGCAATATGTCAAATAAATTCACAAAGTTAAATTGACTTTATATTTCACTCCTTAAACAGACTAATGAACTATGACTGGAAAAGACATTCTAAAATTTATACAAGAACAGCTCTAATTGTGTGTTTACAAGCTGTAAATCCAGGATGTTACTGATTTCAAGCTTCTCTTTGAAGCGAGTGTCAATTTGTAGGTTGATGCCTGTGTTTTGTTTCCAAATACACGTATTTGCGAGTGTTTTGGGACAGTCCCTGGGATTGCAGTTGTGAAGTGTTGTGGAAATCCTGCAGATGTCACTCTGACACTATAGTTTTATGTGCAGAGCAAGGTATTCAAAACTGCTCTCTTAGGTATTGAGAAAGCCCTCAGTTTATTTTTCCCCTTTACCTGGATTTTGAGGTGTTCCATTGTTTATTCTGTTGAATGACTTTCAGCTCATCTGTCATCAGCTGAGAACCTGTCCTTGACTATTAAAATTGGTACAGCCTGTTTGTTATGGCAAAATACATTGGAAAGCTAGAAAAGTGCAGTTATTTTTCACATTTGCTGAAAGATGTCCACTTGAGAATGCCAGATCCAGAAACATAAGAGTCCTCCATACTGTCCAGTAATAGCTCATTTTTCAATTGTAAAACTGACTGTTCCCAAGACTATGCAACAAAATGGTAATTGCTTTGGGCCTCTTGAAGTTTTCAGAGCAATAGTTGCAAGGTGGTCTTGGAACTCTCTGCTATTCTTTGAAAAAGTGGTGTGATTTTTTTTTTTATTTACTTCATTATTTCCCAATGAATTAATTAATTTCATTGATTTAATGTGCACTTTGTCTTTTAGAAATTTCTTCTGTAAAATGAACATGAGATTTCTAGCAGCTTTCTTGTTTCTCTGCAGATTACCACAAAGATTTAGATTGCTGGCGAAGATGGACACCCCTCCAAAATACAAAACAATCAAATCAAGACACACATAATAGTCTGTCATCCATGGAAAGTGGTCTCAGCCTACAAGAAAGCAAACTAAGGTATTTTATTTTGTCATATCAGACATGCATCATAATATTTAATTTTTTTTAATCTGATGATAATGTAATTATTTTAAGAAGAATGTGCTAGAAATTTTATAAACACATAAAACCCTAAGGCATATGTTTTCATTACTGTGGAAGGAGAGATCATGGAAGATTAATTAAGGAATAGAGACAATGGCCTCAAGTATCAAAGAATATATCTGGTTGGAAGAGACCATGGTGATCAACCACTCCAAATTTTGACCCAGCACTGAAGCATCAGCAACATTAAACCATGTCCCTAAGCACCAGGTCCACATGCCACTTGAAGACCCCCCACAGATGATGGCTCCATCACTGTCCTGGGCAGACCATTCCAATGTTTGATAATCCTTTAATTGAATAAATATTTCCTAACATCCAACCTAAACCAGCTGGTGACTAGTCACTAGTGGTTTGCCCCAGGGATCAGTGATGGGCCTGAACCTGTTCAATATCTTTATTCATGATATGGACAAGGGGATTAAGTTCATCATCAGTAAGTTTGCAGATGATGCCAAGTTAGGAGCAGGTGTTGATCTGTTGGAGGGTAGGAAGGCCCTGCAGAGGGACCTTGACAGGCTGGATGGGTGGACAGAGGCCAATGGGATGAGATTTAACAAGGTTCTACACTTTGGCCACAACAACTGAGGACAGAGTGGCTGGAGAGCAGCCAGGCAGAGAGGGACCTGGGGGTGCTGGTAGATAGGAGGCTGGACATGAGCCAACAGTGTGCCCAGGTGGCCAGGAGAGCCAATGGCATCCTGGCCTGTATCAGGAACAGTGAAGACAGCAGGACAAGGAGGTTATTCTTCCCCTGTACTCAGCCTAGTCAGGCCACACCTTGAGTCCTGTGTCCAGTTCTGGGCCCCTCAATTCAAGAAAGATGTTGAGGTACTGGAACACACATTCCAGAGAAGGGCGACAAAGCTGGTGAGGGGCCTGGAGCACAGCCCTATGAGGAGAGGCTGAGGGAGCTGGGGTTGTTTAGGCTGGAGAAGAGGAGGCTCAGGGGTGACCTTATTGCTGGAATAATTGAGCTATCATCCATGTTTAGAAGTTCACTGCATTAATTTTTTTGTTTTTCCAAAACACTGGAGCAATGAAATGTTTCGCTGTTGCTGGTTTTGAGGCAGAGAATAAAGTGTGGAGCTACACATACTAGTGAGTGAATGATAGACAGCAGACTATCATCTGCTCGAGCACTCTGGTCATTCAGTATTTTTCATCTCTGATAGCCTGCCATGAAAAAATATTCATAAGGGGTCACAGAGATGACAATTTTATCTAGTGGGTTTACAGATAGCTCTGCAGAGACAGAGACTCCAGAGAGCAGTCGAGTATAGCCGCTGCTCTTAATTACCATCTTAATAACTTAGCTTAAGGCTTTGCTGAGATGGTTAACTGAATCTGATCCAAAACTGTGCTAAGAAAGCTGGACTAGAGGAACATCTGCAATTGGTTAGGGTAATAAGAGTAAAAGAATGTCTGAACAAAAAGGTAGTGTGTCATGAAATAGCTGTCCCCCTTAAAAAAAAAAAAACAAACAAAAAACCCCAACAAATCAACAACAAAAGCACCTTACAAACTTATGTCCAACAGGTTTTAGGTGACAAGAGTTTTGTGACTTAACAATAGAAGGTTAGTGTGTTTCACAGCTCAGTATATATTTCTCGTAGATTAGAATCATAGAATGGTTTAGGTTGGAAGAGACCTCAAAGATCATCCAGTTCCAAGCCCTTGCCATAGGCAGGGACACCCCCCACTAGAACAGGTAGCTCAAAGTGTCATCCAACCTGGCATTGAATACTTCCAGGGAAGGAGCAGCCACAACCTACCTGGGCAACGTGTTCCAGTGTCTCACCACCCTCACTGTAAAGAACTTCCTCCTAACATCCAGTTTCAATCTCCCCTATGCCAGTTTAAATCCATTACAAGGTCCTCAAGACCTTGTAAATAGCCCCTCCCCAGCCTTCATGTAGGCCCCTTTCAGCCATTGGAAGGCTAATTATAGGGTCTCCTGGAAGCCTTCTCTTCTCCAGGCTGAAGAGCCCCAACTCTCATAGCCTGTCCTCATGGAAGAGGTGCTCCAGCCCTCTGATCATGTTCGTGGCCCTCCTCTGGACTTTCTCCAACAGTTTCATGTCTTTCTTGTGCTGGGGGCTCCAGAACTGCACACAATACTCCAGGTAGGGGCTGACTAGAGCAGAGTAAAGGGGGAGAATCCCCTCCCTTGCCCTGCTGGCCATGCTGCTCTTGATGCAGCCCAGGACACAGTTGCTGTCTGGGCCACACGCACACACTGCTGGCTCATGTTGAGCTTTTTGTCAACCCAGACCCCCAGGTCCTTTTCCTCAGGGCTGCTCTCAGCCATTTGCCACCCAGCCTGTAGTTGTGCTTGGGATTGCACCAATCCAGGTGTAGGATGTTACATTTGGTCTTGTTGAATTTGAAGGGCTGACCTCTCCAGCCTGTCCAGGTCCCTCTGGATGCCATCCCTGCCCTCTAGCAAGTCGACTGTGCCACACAGCTTGGTATCATCTGCAAACTTGCTGAGGGTGCACTCAATTCCTCTGTCTATGTCACTGACAAAGATGTTAAACAGCACTGGTCTCAGCAGTAACCCCTGAGGGGCACCACTTGTCACTGGTCTCCAGGTGGACATTGTGCTGTTGATCAGTGAGTGGTCCACCCATCATGTCCATGTTTTTCCACTTTGGTGACCAGGATGTTATGTGGTACAGTGTCAAAGGCCTTACTCAGGCCCATGTAGACAACAACAGTTGCCCTTCCCTTGTCCACTGTTGGTGTGATTTCATCATAAATAGCCACCACATTTGTCCGACATGATTTGCCCTTGGTGAAGCCATGCTAGTTACCACCAATCACCTCTGCTTTGTTTTTAATTTGCCTTAGCAGAGCCTTCAGGAGCATCTGCTCCATGATCTTGCCAGGCATAGAGGTGAGACTGACTGGTCTGTCATCCTTTTTTCCCTTCTTGAAGATGGGTGTTATGTTTGCCCTTTTCCAGTCAGCAGGAACTTCACCAGTCTGCCATGACCTTTCAAGTATGATGGACAGCAACTTCATTTGCCAGTTCCTTCAGGATCCATGGGTGGATCTCATCAGGCCCCATGGACTTGTGCACGTTCAAATTCCTTAGGTGCTTATGAACATGGTCTTCAATTATAATGGGCAGATCTTCCTTCCTTACTTTTGCCCTCTAGGGCTTGGACATTGGGGTTGGAGCCCTTGCTGCTGAAGACTGAAGCAACAAAGTAATTGCATGTCTCAGCCTTATCCATATCCTTCGTCACTACTCTCCATTTCCCTTCTGGAAGGGTCCCACCTTCTCCCTAATCTTCCTTTTCTCACTAATATACTTGAAGAAATTCTTCTTGTTCCCCTTAATGTCCCTAGCCAGATTCAGTTCTAGCTGTGCTTTAGCTTTCCTAACCTGAGCTCTGGTTGCACAAACAATTTCTTTGTATTCATCTCAGGTTACCTGTCCTTGCTTCCACTCTCTGTAGACTTTCTTCTGGTGTCTAAGAGTGTCCAGGAGCTCTCTATTCATCCATGCAGGCCTCCTGGTTTCTTACCTGCCTTCCTCTTTTTTGGGGATTCATTGCTACTGGGCCTTGAGCATTGTCCAGCTTTCCTGGGCCCCCCTTCTTTCCAGAGTTTTTTCCCCATGGCACCCTACCAAGGAGATCCCTGAAGAGATTGAAGTCTGCTTATCTGAAGTCCAGAGCAGTGAGTTTGCTATGTACTTTTCTTGATGTCTTGATGATCTTAAACACTACCATTTTGTGGCCACTGCAGCCAAGGCTACCCTTCAGGTTCACTTAATTGACCAGCCCCTCCTTGTTGGTGAGGACTAGGTCCAGCATAGCACCTTTTATTGTGGGTTCCTCTACCACTTGTAGGAAGAAGTTATCATCAATGCATTTCAGGAACCTCTTAGATTGCTGGTGCTCTGCTTTGTTGTCCTTCCAACAGATGTCAGTGTGGTTGAAGTACCCCAGGAGTACCAGGGCCTGTGAGCATGAAGCTCCTCCTATTTGTTTGTAAAGGGCCTCTTCTACTTTGCCTTCCTGATCAGGAGGTCTGTAGCATACTCCTGCTATGATGTCCCCTTCCCATGCCTTCTCTTTAACCTTCACCCATAAGCTCTCTGTTTGTGTTGCATGTCCCTAGGTGGAGCTCCCTGGATTCCAGTTTATCATTGATGTAGAGGTCAATACTCCCTCCTCTTCTCCCCTGTATGTCCCTCCTGAAGACTCTATAACCATCTATTCCTGCACTCCAATTGTGAGATCCATCCCACTATGTCTCAGTGATGCCAGTGACATCATAACCCTGTAGACTTGCACATATTTGCAATTCTTCATGTTTGTTTCCCATGCTTCTTGCATTAGTGTAGAGGCATTTCAGTTGTGCCACTATTGGGGCTGACTTGCTCACTGATTTTCCCTTACCCTGTTCTTTGGGCACTCTTTTCTCAGTCTGTACTTCAACCCTAGGATCAGATCCCATGCTCAGAGACCTTTGTAGCTATCAGCCTATCTCTACCTCTCATGTCATCACTACCACATGAAGTACCATGTGATGTTTCCCTGTCAGCAGCTAGTACCTGAAGGGGATCTGGCTCATCTCTACAAGACTTTTACTGATATTAACAACAGGGGCTATTGACAGTGTTGATCTGTAAGGCTTTGAGTGTCTGTTCTGTTCCCACCCCTGTGTGCTTATACAGGGTTCAGATATTGGACAGTGACTTTGTGAAAGCCTAAGAAAGGAAAGGAAGGAAGTCCTGATAAGATTTGGGTGTTGTAACTAATTGATTGCAGCCGGAGAGCAGAAAAGGCATTTGATTCCATTTTTGAAGGTAACATATTTATCTAGGCAGCCTAACACACTTTCTGGAAGTTTTTTTTATCAATTTGCTATGAAGATGCATAATGCTTTTAAAAAAAAAAAGAAAAAAGAAAGAAAAAAAATATGTGTATATATATATATATATATATATATAATTGCTGTCTTTATGCTTTCCTACGTATGGAAGATGATGATGCATAATGGGTGGAAGGGGCAAGGAATGAAGTGCCAACAATTGTTCTTTGCAGTCACCTTCCATTGAGTGGAGCTGAATGCTCAGGACAGTGTCCAGTTGACTTAAGAACATCACTCAGTAGTGTTCTCTGAGCAGAGAGCTTTCTATGCTTGTATAATCTCTCCCCTTCTGCTAGGAAGGGCAATCTGAGATAAAAAGAGCTATCTCTCTTTGCCGTTAATTTTGGCTTTCATATCAACTGTTGAAGACTGTATTACTTTTCATTTGTGGCATCCTCTATCTATAGTAACTCAGGAAAGGCAGAGTCTGTGAGCAGCCGACACTCAAAAAGATGTGCTCTCCTGATAAGGAATAGAACAGGCTGTTGGAATACGCAGCAATATATGCAGTGTCAGGCCTTTGGCTCATGCTTTAGCCATGTTTTACAGCAGTTGTACCAGAAAAATAGCTCAAAGGTGAAAGTTGATAAAAATGTATTACATTGTTATGTGTTCTCTGAGGGAACAGCTTGTTCTGTATGCATTTAAACAGTGTTTTCATCTACAGAAAAATTCAGAGTCCTAGTGCACATAGCTTCAACATAAAATTACTAGAAAATAAATGAGTCTGCCAAAGGGTTATTAAGCTCATGGGTGCAGTTAGCCTGTAGACTGTATATATACAAGATGCTACACAGCATCTTTTTGGCTGTTGTGATCCTTGGCCTGTTTACAGATAGCAGAAAGTTGTTGCAGGGTATTTACCAAGAAACAAAAGTGCTTCCTTAGGGTGCAAGCTGTCAGCAATTCAATAGATATTTTGTTATACTGTTCTAAGTACACGTGCAGTCATTAGCGTATCATCTCAGTTGACATGTCTTTTTCAATACACAACTGAGTCTCTGAGCAAGTTAAGCTAAACCCAAAGAAATTAACTTAACCTGACTATGGAATTCTTTCTTTTGCCTCTTTGTCCCAGATAATTTTATTGCATTTAAATTAACTTTTTCTATTGCTAAGTTGAGGCCCACCACTGGATTACAAGGCAATATTTTAAAATGGGATTTATTTTCATCTAGTAATAAGTAATTTCAAAGAAAGGTAATGCTAATTGTAAAGTTTAATTGAAGACAGAGATATGTGTTTATTCCAAATAACTGCATTTGTGCTATGAAAATAAAAAAATCTGGGAAGCTGGGGAAATAGAGTTTACTGTTTTGAATGGCTGTATTAAACACCGTATTTAACTATTCTGTAAATATTTAACTATTAATATATTCTTTACACTCATTTATTTGTCAGTTCTTTGATTAATGGTGTTGATAGCAGTTGACTCTAGATACAGACTGATAGCTAGTTGTAACTGATTATTTTTTTCTGTAGATAACTAACTACATACCCATAGCTGTTTAAGCAGATAACATTTGTCTATATGTGTATGTTATGATCATGCAATGGCCATTTGTCTCCTTAATTTATATTACAGAACAGCTAAAAGTAATATATTTTCCATGATTGATTATTGTGTTATTTCATATTTACTACCAAAAAGAAATAACATAAAAAAAAAAAAAAAGGGAAAGGCAGGCCAAGAAAAACTGCAGGTGTCACACAAGCCTTTTGGCTTCGTACATCAGTTCCCAGACTTTCAGAAATGGCATATTACTTCTAAATTATAAAGAGAAATTTACATTGTAATTAATGTAATTAATTCCACAATTAGTGGAAGTTTTCAGTTTTTATTTTGAGGTTGTTCTCTGAGATGAAGCTACATGTTACGTAACTGAAATCCCTGTGCCATTGTCTTAGAGAACTCCAGTTTTATCTCTGTGGATAAATTAGCAGTTAGCAGTATGTNTCCACATGTTCAAAGAAGGGAACAACTGCTTGCCCGGACAGCAGCTTCATTTGTTCTGGAAAGCTGTGAGGAACATCTCATAGTAGGATGTTTCATAAGAATGAATACTCTCTCTTAAGTCTTTCAGATATTGTATTAGCTAGAGTCTAGTGTCTTATTCATGTTTGGCTTTCTCTAGGGGGGAATGGAGGTGGGTGTGGAGAAAAGGGTGGTATGTATGTGCCTCCAAGGAATACTTTCAGGCAGGGACGAAGTTGTACATCTCAGCTGAAACTCACTTATTTAAACTTGCATTCTTTCTTTAATCTGGTGTTGTAGTGTCAGGCGCTCACTGGTGCATTTTCTGAAAGAACAAGGTATATGAAAGTGCCCTCAGAGTAGAAAAGCCTAAGAAACATTTCACGTCCATAATAGTTCAAAAAAGAGAATAGGAATCTTGGTAAGTGGCTGCTGCAACTAGAACTGGCTTATTTTTCTGTAGGTAGCAATTTAACTCATGCAGTATTTGTGTGTTTCAGAAGCCAGCTAGAATGGCTGTTACGTCAAACACCCACTACATGAATTCTCTAAGTATGAACTGTTTTCACAAATTAAAGAGCATTCTTCTAAGTTTTGGGCCTACTTGGGTAGCTATTTTCTACTTAATTTATAGAAAGCAGAGTGAGTAGGAAGGCATTCTGCTCTAGGAAATGTTTTGTTTTATAGATCAGTCATTTAAAGCTGCAAATAAATGATGTTATCAATTTATCTTATTAGGGTAAGGCTCATATTTTCAATAAGAGAAAATTGGTGTAATAGTGGCTTACATCTTACGTAAAATTAAGCCCTTTGTGCTGAAAGTTCATTCCGTTGTTCCTCCAGCTTAATTCTCATCTGTCACTCAAGCTAATACGCTCATTGATGGTCCTTCCTGCTCTATTGCCTTTCCAAATCCATTTCCACTCTCTTGCTTTTCTCAAATACGCTTTCGCTTCAGCTCTTTTATGGCTAAAATATTACCATTCATTGGAATAAAAGCAGTTATCAAAGAATCATAAAAATTCTGATTTTTAGAAAAATGTTACAGTAGCTCTGCATAGCAGGAAAAGTATAGACAGTTTACAGAGATGGGAAACACTAAGTTGTATACATATGGTGAATTTCAAGTTTTAAAGGTTTTCGTGAGCTTTGTGTATGACAACTTTACAGTTGTTACCTGTTTCAAATATATATGTTAAAAAGCTTTGAATTAAAACTATGGGGAAATGGATAAATTAGCAGTTAGCAGTATGTAGAGAAAAAAATTGGACTTGAAACAAATTGAGAAAAACAACATACAGAAAATTGAGAGGAAAAAAGATAGGGAATTCAGTCAGGACAAAAAACCTCAAGAACTTTATAAAACCATTAAGTATAGCAGAGAACAAAACCGATTTAATTTGGCAAGGAAAATTGCAGTCTGGAACAACGTTTAGAAGAAATTATGATAAGCTGATATGACATGTTGATGTACATTGTCTTTCCTAGAATTATTCCAAATAAATTGTGTTTTGCTTCAATTTGTCTCTTTATGAAGTTAAATGTTTTAATTCACATTGTGAAGTTCTCTGTAGGATCTATTTAAAAGTTTGCTGTAATATTATGTAGTGTGCAACTATGAATCCATCTTTCTGGTATTTCTGAAAACAAAAATCTTTGTACTCAGCTGTGTTTTTACAAATCCAGAATGCAGAATTAAAGCTTTGGGTAACTTTAGGTAACTGAAGATGAGCCAGTGGAGCCAGCTGCTCTCCAAGGGATAGGCAGTCAGGCATGAAAAGAGAGCAAACAGGGCAGAGGCCTCACCAGCCAGTACCCCAACCCACTACCCCTGGGCAAGCCCAGGAATAAGAGCAAGAGTCAAACAATAGTGTGGATGACAGACAAGTGTGTGGTCATGAGATGGGCCTAAAATCAAACTGATAACTCAAAACTTACAGGTAAGGATCATGTCCAGTCATGGCAACCAGAGTAAGACACAGACCAATGACCATTGAGTAGACCCATAGCAATGCTGCCAAGCCAAGGTAAAGCCAGGAAAGCAGTCTGAAAGATCTAGATCCACATGTACATTGGCAGAGCTGTACTTAACTAGAGACTTGGTCCTGTCATCTCAGACAGGGGTTGGAAACCTAGGGCTGAGCTCAAATGGAGCTGTGGGGCTGTGGATCTCATGTAGTTGTATTAACACTACTTTTATGCAGTTATTTCAGCTTTCATTCCCAGAATGTTTACGTCCTATAAAGGTTAACAAACTTTACTTAGATCTTACCTCCATAATTATTTAACTAAGTAACCTTGTCAGATTCTGGAAGCTAGTTATCTAATTAATACTTACAAACATGTTTAAAAGATGTATATTCAATCTCTGTGCAAGTATTCCCTTGAAACAACGACACAAACTGTGCATTTATGGAGAAGCTAAAATAGTTCAGTATGAGTTCTTGTGCAGGGAAATTCCACTTGCCTGTATTACATGCTCCCCCAAAAAATCCCAAATACAGCTATTTCAAATACAGGCACAAGAACTCTGCAGAAAGAGCTATACAAGAGTGCTCTCATGGGAAGAGGAGTAAATGCTTATGAAAAGATTAATTAGTCTCCTAGTGCTGTGCCATGTTTAACCTTTAAGCTACTTCCTTGAAAGACACCAGCACACTCACATGCAGGGTAAATTTCACTGGAATTCATTTACTACCTTTGCCCAGCAATTGCTTGGTTACAAAACCCATAGCTGAAATTTTTATTAATTTACAGTGAGAGCAGTAAGATACCATCTTAGTTCAAAACTCAGCTCTCCTCCTGCTGTAGCAAGGGCCAGGGGTTGATGGGTGTGAGCAGAACAGTGGAGGGTTTTGCCCATTAAAGCCCCGAAGGCTAAGTGCCTGGCACATGACCAAGTCAGGTATCTTGTCCTTCCCCTCAAGTGCCAGGGTGGACACCTAGGTACAGGTGAATTCATTGGCCAAAACAATGGACACTAGTGCCTATTGGCCAGTTTAACCTTCAAAAATACTGTATTTAAGGGGGTGACTGAGAGCCATTGACCCCTTTTCCTGCTGCCTTTCACAGGGACTGGAGGTTCTATTCGCAGCTCTTTCACAGTGGCCACGTGTTAGCAGCATGCATTGCACTTTGCACCAGCAGCCAGCTGCAATGCAAATCTTCTCCTCCTCTACCAGGAAACTTTGTATCTATCACATCAGTGAGGATATCCTCCATAGGCATGGTTAGTATTTCCTGTTACCAGGTTCTTACTTTCCAAGTTCTGATTAAATTGTTTAAACTCCTTAATTATGTGTTTATAAATAACCTTTGAGTAACTGATTCTTGTTGACCGAACATCCAAAGAATCTCAGGAATTTTTCTCAATTTAAAAAATATTAACTATAAAAAAAATTCATTTAAATATTATTAAAAATTAATAAGCTATTGCTAATAATCATAACAGATACTACAAATGCATGCTACTTTTTTCATCCTTTCATTAATTGATTATCTATTCATATGGATTTTTCAGGTGGAATTTCAAGTACTGCTGTGAATTATCAGCAGAGACTTTTCCAGCACATTGTTCATGGACTAACAGTCTTATGATGTATGACTTAACAAGCTGTCCTCCTGAAGTCACTGTTACTGCAGGTTACCATGAAGTAAATTCAAATGTATTCCCAAACAGTAAAATTGTCCCCTTTGGAAACATTTTCCTTTCCGACTTGTATGCTGATACTGAAAGTTACAAAAGCTATATAAGCCTATGATATGGAGAGATGGCAGGCAGCTTTGTTCGTTCATGGTGCAGCACTTGCCAAAGGTCAGGGGAAAACACTTATGACATAAGTGCAGATGCTATTTTTTTTTTATGCAAATGTGTTTAAAGATGTCTTTAATATGGACAGCTTTGAGCTAATATAAAACAGGAGATACACATGCTATCACATAAAATTTTCCAGAGCTTTAAGATAAAGAAGTCTGTGCAGAGCACTAGAACTTCCTCTCTTATTCCTTACTTGTTGCAAATCAGGCTGGACAGAAGGAGAGAAAAAGATCAATATAGGGTCCCTAAAATAACTATTTTAATTTTTTATTACAGCAGGTAAGGATTATAGTAAAATTATGGTTAGGCATTGAAAATTCTGGTGCAGGAGGAAGGCAAGGATACTTTATGCTTTTAAGCCATTTAAGAATTTCTGAAGACCAGCTGTCTCCAAAAATTGTTCTTCTTTTTTCTTAATTATTAAATAGTTGTTACTATCTCCTTTCATTAGGTGAAACAATAAGAAAAAAAAGTCTAACTATCCAACAAGATGGAATTATCAGTAGTTAGGTATTTGTATGTTTTACTTAGTTTAGAAGTAGAAGCAGATTGAATACATGTAAGGATCTGTTTGAGGTATTAGGCAAGTTTATGATACACCAATGCAATTTCCTGCATGATGCCAGGTTCAGGCAACAGTCACAATACAGCTTCTGTGAAACTTCTCTTTAAAATGGTGAATTTCACACAGTCTTTGACATGAAATTAAGTTTGTTAGACTATCTTTTATGACTGGTTTAGAAATAGAAGGAGAGTTGTAGGTGTAGAGTTGTCATGTAAAACACTCTATAGGCTCATCCTACTTCTAAAGATCACATTTATTTTATTACATGCATATACAATCAAATACTTCTATAATACTGATTGTGATTATTTGGTTTTTTTCTTAAAATGAAAGGTTAGCCATTGGTTTGTCCTGGTAGGGCATAAAATTCTGCCAAATTAATAACAAACCCCTGCTCCCCTCCTCCTATTGCAGGTCCAGGAGTTGATGGATGTGAGCAGAATAATGGAGGGTTTGGCCTCAACAAAGCCCTGAGAGCTAAGTACTTAGCACAAAACCAAGTCAGGTGTCTTGTGCTGCCCCTCAAGTACGGTGTGGACACCTAGGGACAGGTGAATTCATTGGCCAAAACAATGGGTGCTAGCACCTATTGGCCAGTTTCGCTTTCAAAGTAGTGTATGTAAGGGGGTGATTTAGAGCCATTGTCTCCTTATTCCTGCTGCCTTCCACAGGGACAGGAGGTCTATTTGCAGCTCTTTCACAGCAGCCATGTGTAGTGCAGCTTGCACCAGCAGCCAGCGGCAATGCAACTCTTTCCTCCTCCTCTACCAGGAAACTTTGTATCTATTGCATCAGTGAGTGCATGCTAAGATTCCACAGGTGTAGTTAATATTTCCCCTGTTACCAGGTTCCTATTTTTGAAGTCTTGACTGTTTAAACTGTTTAATTCTGCGTTTACAAATAACCTTTGTGTAAATGCTTCCTGTCAACTGAACATACAAAGAATTTCAGAAATTTTCTGAAGTTTTTGAATACTAATAATAAAAATAATAGTAATGAAAATATTAATAATAATTCATAACCAATTATTAATAATCAAAACTTGGTTGTGACACAGAGACACTAATGTACAAGATAGATTGAGTTTAGCTGAATAAAGAAAAATATTTTCCCTGCATAATTTGAGGAAATACTACCCATGTCAGTATTTTCTGAGTTGGATATTTTAGAAGGAAAAAATTGTGTTAATGGTATGTTATTGAAATAGGTGATGAACAGGTAACAAACAAACAGCTGCATAATGACTGACCATAAACTTTCTCTGTCAGTAACTGTTTTCTTTCTGGGAATGGTCCAAGATGACACTTAGAGATTCAAGATTGATTAGAAACTGGCACTTCACAGCAGAACAGTCTCTTACTAGTGTCTCATTCACATCAACACATATTTTTTTTGTGTCACCTGTCTTCTATGATAGCCTTTATTCTTGTCAGTCAGTTTCTGTCCTAATTGCCTGTTCTTTTTGTTCTGATAAGCATCTTGCAGTTGTGAAAGAATGAATGTAGGTATTGCAGCACCGAAGACATAATGTATCTCAAGAAGATTTCTCAGGTATCAAGACTGCCTTGTAGGATCCTTGTATCCATCAGAAAAGCTTGGAGATTGCTTTGTAAGACGTTGATTTAGTGCCTTAGCACACTTTAAAAAATAGACTTTGTCACTGAAGCTACTGTACTATATGTAGGGGAAAATATGAGCTATTACTTACTGGCATGATACTAAATGTACTAATATCAAAATCACTAGATGTGTCTATGCTGAGTTTTTATGTGGCATAAGGAGATGTGTATGCAACTGCCTTACTTGTTTGCATTGCTCAGAAGTCTGATCACAGACCAATGACTTTCTAAAAGCTTTTCAAACCAGTTACTTGTTTTGTCTGACTGTGTAGGCTATGCCTCAAAAGTTAATGCTCTTGACCCTACTTTCAGTTAAGACAAAAATGTTTTTCTCTGCTCTTTCTGAATTAGCTTTGAAAGCCAACTATCCGCCTGACCTTGAAGTTAATTACCCAAATAATTCCTAAGGTTAATTATTATCTAGTATTTCCAGTCTAGTTAACAGTTTCAGGTTGAGGTGGACTAATTATTAGTATAACTTGGCTGATTTACCTTACAATTAAAAAAAAAAAAAAAAGTGAATAGATGTGAAAAGACAAAAAGGCTGCAATCGTGCAGCTTCAGAGATGAGGGTAGAGGAAGGCAAGTCTCTTCATACTTAGTCTGCATCATGTGCACTCAGCTGTGCATATCAGATGGAACATTTTTTCTTCTCAAATAAAGGAGCGCTATTTTAAAAGTCAAAGATAATTTAGTAATGTGTACACCTAGGGATATCATTGAAGTATAATATAAATATGCTGCAGCTTTACTTAGTAGGCAGACTGCTGCTGTCCTCTGTAGACTGTATATTGAATTAGTTGGGGCAATTAATGAGGTAGGAATTATAAAAATGTGTAGTTATTTTTATTTTTAAAAAGCCCCACTCACAAACTATATACAAACTAGTCAAATTTGGGTTCTGATTTGGTCGGGAAAAATCTTCACAAGGATGCATATGGACAATTTAGTAACCTAGGAGAATCAGAAAATTGAAAAGGGTTTAGCCACAAAATGGCTCCACTCCACTTATAAGTAGGCAGCCTGGAGCCCTAGGAAAAGTCTGTTCCACTCATGGTGGTGGAGTCAAATTTAGAGATAGTCCCTTGCCTCCTTTGCAGCAGTGTTGGAACTGCTCAGTGTGTTCCCATGAAGGGTGGTGGTTTGTGGCAGAGGCAGGAAGTTGGAGTGCAGTGGTCCAAAAGCAGAAACTGCACACTTTCTCTTCACCCTTCTTTAAGATGCTCCTCAAGGTCTGCCTCAAGGTCCCTTCTGGTAAACTTTCCGGGTAGTTCACTTTTCAGGTAGTTCAAGCTCAAAACATCAGGGCTAAGCTGGTCTGAAGCACGAGGCAGAATGGAATATATTGTCCAAGCTGAGAGCAGAGCAGCAACTACTTGCAGCTTAGCTCCATTTATATTATTTGCTCAAGTGCAATGGCTCCTTTGGCCACAGAGATTGACCAGTCAGAACTGCATGTTGCTAAACTGACTATATTAGGTGAAACCAAGGCTTGCTTACCCTTATTTGGGCAAGACATTCACAAGTGCATAAACACCTGTTGATACCTGTTTAGCACATTGGGAGGGGACATAATGGCCCAAGGCTTTGTTTTTCTCCCATTCTTGCTTCCCCCATCAGCAGAAGGGTGGGGCAAGCCAGGACATATTTTAGGCCTATTAGCCTTCCACGACATATATATATATATTTTACTGCATACTTTTATTTTGATACTTAACTATTACTCATAAGGCAGTATCTTTTAAATCAGATTCTTGCATGAGTGTTAGAGTCTATACTAATTATTTTAACCTTTGCTTAACAGCCGTGAACTCAATTAACATTTTTCATTTTTCTCACATTTGTGGTGAAATAGCTGAATAAGGAAATCTCACTATAATTGGCCTGCGTAACTGTACAACTTCTGTGTTGGAGCAACTAATTGCATGACAGATTCTTAGTTCAAAGATTTGCTAGAGGTCTTATGTAATCAATACAAGATTTTGCTGTGATTTCTTTTTAGTGCTTTATTCCCTTGTAGTGCTTTATTCCAGGCCTTGAGACATATAAATGGTACCAGGAGGTGTTCTCAGTAGGTACCTTAGTGCAGTTTGCAAAGACTTGGTGACACTGCCAGCTCTGTGTTTCACAAGCATATTCATTTACTGAGGAAATCTGAAGGCTTCTAATGCAAAGGCTTCCTCTTTTGTGTTTTTTTGATGTTGGTTTTTTTTTTCTTTCTTGGTGCTTTTGTTTTCATTATTTTCTTCCCTCCTGCCGTTTTATGTCAAAGACCTTGTAATCTTAATTTCTGAACCTACTACAATCAGGAAATACATTCCTTTAACAAGGCTCTTTTACACATTTAATAATCTAACGGTTAGGGATTACATCTTTTTCAAGCTAATATACACTAGGAATGAATGGAATCCCTTGTAATCCTAAGGGGATACAGTGAGACTGTCTTCTTTCTTTGAACATATCTTAATTGCTTCAGAATGCACGGATAGATGGGAAATGTTTCAGAACGTCATTTACTTTTTTTTTTTTTTTTTTTTACAGCAGAGAAGCTCAGCATATGTAGTTGCTTCCAAGTGTTTTGCTCTCTAGTGTCTGGTTATTTTCCCAGCATACTGAATCAGCTGTATGTATGCTGTGTTCTAAATTCACAGTTGAACCACTGTCAGGGACTCTTCACTGTTTTATCATTTAACAGTAGGCCAGAGTTGAAAATAGACATGCATCATGGAAAAATGCATTAGATGATTGTCTTTATCCTGGTTATCCCCTACAACAGATATTGAACTGTCTCATGATGTCATCATTCATCAGAGAGGAATAAAATATGTCTTGTTGAGGGCTAAATAGATCATAATTGTGAATCCACTCACTGAAACGGTACTTGTCAAACAACTCATATTAGCAGACGGATGAGAATGTGTGACTTTGGATCTGCTCTTTTCCTGTTAAGTGTAAAGTTACCTCTATGCTAATTACCAGGATACATTTTCATGTCTTTATGTTAAAAATAACTTTCACAGAGCTGACATTTTCTTGTGTATAGAGGATAATATAAACATAGGAAATGGGTAATGGGTTCTAGCTGACTTTGATTTGATGGTACATGGACTTATCCGAACTCTTTTCACTTTATTTTTTTGTTTTTACTTTGTTATTCTGAGTAGTTGTCTATTCTATCCCTTTCTCCAGGAGAAATAAAGATCAAGCTGATGGAAGTAATTTTGCAAAAGCGAGATGGGCCAAGGCTATTCAGAAGGTAAGAGCTACTCCTAAATGATGTGTTGATGTAATTTAAAGAATTTTCTCAGATGGAGGGAGAATTTGGTATAAGGCTTCTAATTTGTGTAAACCGCTATTCAGTTACAGCAGGAAGATGTGACTGCTGAGGTCCTGATAGTAGAGACAATTCCTTCCATTGGTTCATAAATCTATATGTTCCTCCAAGGTTTTTTTTTTCCCTTCTAAAACAGAAAGAGGATGAGATTCTGAAACTTTCTTTAGATGTTGAGAAATCATAGTAGTTTGACTATTTAATCTCTGTTGTGTGTTAATCCAGAAACCATAACTTTAGATATCTATTTCTGAATCATTTTTGTATATTGAGAAGTATCAACACTTTGATAGACTTTTTTTTAAAAGGGTTTAAGGATATTGTTTTAATATATTTTTCCAAGAAAAATCTTGTAAGTTCTACTGATGATACTGCTGCCTGAACAGGAATTATAAAATTAGAGTGATAATTAAGGGAAATTATTATGAGCATTTGCTCTATTTGTGGTCAATAATCACTCTTGTTCCTAAACTGTAGAAACCATTGCAATGTGAAGGATTGGGAATTCAGATATCTTGAGTTTTTGCCCAGGTTTCTCAGAAGTACTAAATGTTGTGTCAGTTTGCGCCACATCTGGTTAAAGGAATTAGTAATCCAGCTCTTAAAATGCCAATTTTTTTGTATTAACTTGTTCAGCTTTGGCTACTGGTAATGTTCAGTGTACGCAGCCTCTGTATCCTCTGTCTCCCTGAAATGGCTGTTTTGTGGAGCTGAGTTTAAGGAACTGAATCCAGTTCCTTAAATGTAAATTTATTTTCCTTCCTTTTAATCTACAAATTAATTTTTAGTATGATTTTTTCCCGTGATAAAATTATTTTTCCTGAAATATGCTTATGACTCTAGTCCTTTATGCTGCAGTTGCGCCTTGGTCTTTTGGCTTTGTCTTCCTGAAGATAAATTGATTTCCAGAAGCAATATATAGGTATCATCTCATTGTTGATTTAGTACAATTGATGTGACATTAAGTGTCATTCTTTGTTCAGAAAATCTGAGAGACATGAAGAACAAATCTCTGCCAATCAAAATCAGCTTTACACTTGCAAGTATTTCTGCAGATAAAAACGGGCTATCAACAAAAAGTACATGCAGCACTAGAAGATCAGAAAAGTAGACAATCTGAATGTATTACTTAGAAGATGTAAGCAAACAGATAAAGCAAAATAAGTAATTTTCTACAGAAAGTAACATTGATGTGTAGGTATTTATACTGTAAGATCTTGTTTCAACAGAAAGGGAAATGTTCCTATCCATAATAAACTGGAAAAAGAAATTACTTTGCATAATCAGTGAGGAAGGTTTTTAGGCATGTAGGAGGAGCATGTAGGTAGAGTTCCATGCTGGAAACCTTTAAAAACAGAGGAGTAATAATAATTCGGAGGTGGTGGTAGGGTTTAACTGTTCTTAAAAGTTTAGGGGAGTGCCTTTATTTTGAGAGACAAGTGTGAGAGGGGAGATCTCTCAAGTGGATGGTCTTTAAAATAGATAATTACAAAATAGCTGTCCTAAGGGTATTTCATCACAGGTGAAACAAACATTATTGCACTAGAAAAGATATAGATGACATAAGTTCCAGTAAGAATAATTGGAATGTATACTTTTAATGCTAACCTATAAGAAATTGAATGAGGCAGTTCTGATCAAATATAAGATGACATTCAGTGGTTCGCCTGGGGCATTTTATCTAATGAATATTTGCTGAAACATCGACCAGATAGGAGAAGTACCAAACTACTGTTTTGGAGAATGTATCTTTTTATGTAATAAACTGCCTCAGTGTCTGCAATAAAAATAGTTAGACCTTCTTGCAATCATATAGGATATAGCAAAGCATGAAGCATAAATGGGAAAACTACATATTGGGAATAAATTACTTAAAAAAAAAACCCAAACCAACAAACAATACAGGAGTAGATAAGGTCATTGATTGAAAACAAAAAACTAAACTAGAGTTCTTTTACAATAATACAGTCCTGCTATCCGTTTTTCAGTTTCATGTTTACTGTACTGCTAGGAACAGTGAGCAAGTGATGTTTTGTTTACTTCCCTTACTTCTCTAACTAAGATTTGAAATAAGTGCTATGAACTACTGGCAATAATTATGACAAGATGCATTTAGAGGTGGTTGGGTTTTTCTTTTAACTCTGTGTCAGCCTTGAGTACATTCAAATGGATTTCCTCCCTCCCACTCCAGTTGTGTATGTCACTTTGATTATATCTTTATCTACTAATCCTCTGTGTAGTAGAGACTGTTTTGCTGTTGAAATACAATCACTTGAATAGTTGTTACCTCTCTGAGACAGATACATATTTTACAAAATACAGAGCATAGTAGTTGATTCCTAAGGCTAACATTAAGCAGAAGGTTATTTATATGACTTATTACTTGTATCATTCCAGAATTGTATTTAGTGATAATAATGCTGGAAACAGAAGATGGCAAAGGAGTGCACTGGTCTTACAACCTGGACATCACCAGAGATAGTGACATAGATTTGCCCAGGCCAATTTTCCGTACATGCCTTATTTTTAGTTTGCAAAATGAGCATAGCACATCCACATATTACATTAAAAAAAAATCAGCGTGTTTTGCAATATTAACAACAACAACAAAAAATTAGGTATTCACTGTGGATCTTTTTGCAGTCCTTTGTGATTCGTGGCTAACTGTGATGGCAAGCAGTGGTGATGCTCAGTATGAGAATGCTCTCTAACAGAAGTTATCAGTAGCTTAGTCCTGTCAGCACCGTTGATTTGTCTTATTCATAAACTAAACTTGATAAACTAATACTAAAGCAGACATTAGACAGTGACAGCAATGGGAACTTAGAACTTGGTAAACAGAAACCATTCTTTGCGTAGGAGCGATGGGGCTATGAGATTAATGTAAAACTTTCCATAGGGTTAAAGAAGTTGCACTCTTATAAAGAAATCTTCCAGTTGAACATTTTTTTAGCTGTGCATCCCAGTATTTTCTGTCCAAGTGTGTTCTGAAGTGGGAACAAGTATTTCCTTTTCATGAAGTTTTAATAATCAATATTTTGTATCCTGATGCAATTTAAAGTAGTTTAAGTGTTTGAGTGACAATCAGCATATTGATGACTGTCAGCAGACAAGTTGCATTTTTAAAGTTCTGTGAATTTATTTCAGAGATGAAGCATTTAAAAAGTGACAAACCGAAAAATTGAAAATAAATGTGGAGGTGCACTTTCTTTTTAGTTGAGTTTAGTATAAATGCAAGTTTGTCAAATTTAAGACATATTGAGAATAGTTTAGAATGTAAATGTTATGAGGAAGCTCGAAGTCCCTGAGGGTTTCAAGGACTTTCCAAGATGTCATTCTTTATTTTTGTTATTATGTGAAGAAAATTATTGATTGGTTATATGAAATAGTTCTACTTCTGTGGTACAAGTGATCTTGATTATCATGTGTCTGAACATCCGGAGCTTACATGAAGGTAAAAAGGTGAACTTGAGGAGACTGAACTGATACCAGTTCTTAGATCATTTGATAGTTGCTCTTGAGGCTCTCAGAAAGTGTTTGGGAAGTTTACTTTTGACACTGACAGAGGCAGAAGTTCATCTCACGTTGTGGCCACTGAGCACACAACAAGGAGTACCATGCTTGCAAATGATCATGTGGAATTGATTCATCTTCATTCTAATTGCAGCTTGGAATACATGGCTCTAAGCAGAAATAATGGACTAGAAATTAGGTCAAGAAGACAAGTCTCATATCGAGGAAAGTTATATAAAGCAATAAATATAGTTGCTTGCTATATGGAAGCTATTGCAAGTTCTGTGTTGCCTTGCTGGTAAATCACTTAGCCCAGATCAATATCAATTGAATTATGCTAAAATTTATTCTGCCACTGTTTTTCATGTCTCATGGCTTTTGTGCAGGATATATACCATGTAAGGAGATAGTCACACTTGTATCAACTTTCACGAACTTCTTTTGTTTCTTTTATTTCCTATCTGTTCAAGTAAATTACTAGCATATTTTTTTTATTCGCTTGCTTTTTTTTCTGGAGTGACTTTCTGGAAGTTTCTTAGGGAGGAAATGTATTCAAAAGTCTTCTGTTTTGAAGAAATCAAGATGGGGGTGTGTCTTTTCTGAATAAAACTACTCTACACTTATTTGAAGGCTTATTTTAACTTAAAATACCTAAATTCATGTCACTATAGAAGGATTTATGATTGATTCTTTGCCCTCTTTAAAATGATATGTTAGTGAAAAAACTGCTTTCTGCAATTCATTGAAGGTATTAAGAATGATAGACCCTGGGAGAAATCTTTATGCACTATTGTACCATTATTTGAGAATTCTGCTGGGCAAGGTCAGAAAAAGAATTATCACTTTACTTTCCACTTCAAAAAGTGAGATATTTTGATTCACAATGGAGATAAGAGATTTAGGCATTCTCTCTTGATTGTCATACGAGAAAATCAACAGAGGAGTGTAACATACACCCTCCCACAATTAAACTTCAGTTCTGCTCTTTGCTTCATGTTCAAAAAGGGACCGTTGTACTGTTCTTTCTATCTCAAGTAACCGTGTTAAAGTGCTGTTCAGCTTGTCTTTGGACTCATGTTAAATGATTTATTACTGATTTTATCAGTAGCCAGCAGCTAAATCAGTATGGCATAGAATTATATAGCTTCTGGAACATATTTGTAGTTGAATTATAGAGTGTTTTGTGAACATTTGAGGCAATGCTTGGAAGACTATGAAACTCAACAGGGCTGTCTTTTAAGAGCAATGTTGGTGGAGGCAAAAGCTGACTTTGGGAATGCTGTGAAGGTAGCAAGGATTATGAAGGCAAGAATCCATTACATTAGAGAGAGTTGGGGTTGTTTTTTTGTAAGGATTTTGCCTCTCACAAGGGCAAAAAACTGGAAAGAAGTTCCAGCAGGAGGGGAGAGAAATAATAGGATGACCAGCAAACATCCCAGTGGGAGATCTAATATAGGAAAGAGAGCTGGGAGTAGCCAAGGATGGAGATGCACCACTGATGAACTCCAAATCCTGGCAAAGAGAATGACAGATCACACAATGAAAAGCTAATTAATTATATTGATGGGATCTAAGTGATGGCTAGAGAGCACTCGGGGGGGAAAAAGAGATCCAGAAGAGCATATTACCTTGCATGCAGGTTTATGATAAATGAAGTAACCCTTTGCTCTGGCGATTCTAGTACTGTAAGCAAGATTGCTGTGAGCAATTGGCTTCTAGAATCCTTGCAGCATCTACCTCAGAGTTTTTTCATCATTATGGATATTTCTTGTGATATTCCCTCCTTGCCCATTTTCAGATTGGTGGGGTCGGTTGTTTTAAATATCCGCCAAAGATATTTTTCATTTCCAGTTCAGTGGTGTGCTCTCTTACTGTGGAATCAGGTTTCTGTGCTGCTGCCACTCATGGCAAGTCTCAAGATGACTCTTAATTAGTGCTGTTAGTAGTAATGTTACTTACATATTTGAATTTAAGTACATGACTGATAGTTGTGTGCAATGGAGATACTGTAACTCTCCCACTCTAAGTCACTTTTGTTCCGATGAGCATCCCCACAGGCAAAGAGATTCTGTAAACAGGATAAATGTGACTTGAGAATTCAGAGTAACTTTATTTCTTGGTATGAACAGTATAAATCTAGGGATTAGGAATTTTCTAGCCTAATTGTTGATTTGTGCATCACCCTGATAAGATTGTTTGTGTTCTATTTTCATGTGCCACTGGGCTGGGAAGGCAGGGAAGGGGTCCCTCTGGTCTGATCCTTGACATCCTCAGATTTTCTTTTCTTCTTTATTACAGCTTTTCATATCAGTACCCTGCTGCCCTTCTGGTCTTGCTCACATAATTGCAGCTCTCTCAGTACAGCGCAGCTGAGGTCATGTACCTGTGCTGTGTTTGAGGAGACCTTGAATCAAAGAAACTCGTATCCTCAGGCTAAAAGTAACAATCAGTTTGTCAGCTGGGACTAGAACTTCTGCACTGATAAAACAGAAAGGAAAGGGCCAGGAGAATCTAATGCATATAGATCTGAGGCAAGTAAATTCTGTTAATGAGTTCATTATACTTAACTGTCAAGAGCACCAGTAATAACCTTATATGTAATTTCAAGAGTATCTGCATATAATGCATAATGCAGCTGATAATTGAGAATTTTAGGATAAAAGGGGGGGAAAAAGTACAAATATTCCTGAAATATAACCTTCCTGTGAGTCCATTTTACATTAACTCCTGTAAAGATCAGCATGTTCTGCATAGATTATTCAAAGCTGCACAGTTAGTTATATTGAAGCTGTGGGGAAAAATCCCAAAAGATTCATATTCTGCCAAAACTTTTGGTGCTTTCTTCCAGAATCAATTTAGTAGAATAATAGTCTGATATAAACAGAAACACTGTCTTTTCTGTGACTAATGAAAGTTTAATGTTTGATAGTAGTATCTCCAAGAGATCAGATACTGCAGAAAAAGTTATAATTATAGCAAAATATAAAGAGGCATGATAACAGAAAGCAAAGCATCAAATTAAACCTAGTTTCCTACATAAACAGTGATAAATGAATCAGATTCTTGATGCAAACAAAAAAAATATTTAGGAAACATGCTGCTTTCTTGGACAAGAAAATGAACTAGTTTTTAGAATGAACGCTTTTCTACACGGCAGTGTCAACAAAATAGTCACAAGGAAAGAACACAGTAGGACGACTGAATTTCAGGAGTGATGTATGTTATTTATAAGTTACAATTTCAAATCCAGAACATTATAATTTTGTGTGCTTTTATTGTTGTCGTTATTATCGCTTATAGTTGTTTTTGGGCTTCCCTCTCCCCTCTGTATTTACTTTGCATTGTGATCTCATCTTGTAACCCATTCTGAAACCAGGGATAACTTTTGTTTAAGTTGAAGCTGGAAGAAGCTGTTACCATGGTTTAAAAATTTCTCTGTTATTTTTGTTAATTAAAAAAATCACAAAAGTGGCTTTACTTCATTTAACAAAATTCAAGCTACATAGCTATAAAACTGGTTTGAGGAAACAGTGTTTCAAAATGGCTTGGTGTGGAATAAGAAATAGCCTCAGTCTTCAGAACCTCAGAAACCTCAAAATACTTTTCAGTCATCTGAAGCAGAATCTAAACCAGCTCACATGCAATGTGTATGCACTTGCAAATTAGGAAGACTTGTCTCTTATTTTCTCATTTCTCTATTTTTATAGTCTTTTAAGAAGAAAACAGATATTTACAGTAAATAATTGTCGTATAGAGATAAATATATTGTATGGAGAAGAGTAGCTGTAAAAAACAAACAAAAAAAAAGTGGTAGTGGTGCTGTAGTCTATGTATTTCTCTGTATTTTAATAGTAGAAATTTTATCAAGCACTGCAGCCGTGAGACCTTTCCCTGGTTGCAAAGCCGGGTCAGAACCGTGCGGCCTCTCCCGCCTGACTCTCGGCTTCCTTGCACCGCCCCCATGAGGCGTCCTGCCTCGCTTCGCGTCTGCCTGCAGAGCTCCCAATATGCCAGCAGGGGGCGCGCTAGGAGCGGCGTGGCAGCGNGGTTCCCAAGCGCTGCCTCCCTCCATCTCTCCTCGCCAGCGAGAGGGGACCGACATCCTCGGACGTAGCAGAGTGCTGTTAGGCATCTCTGTGGCTAAAAGAAGCTAAGTGTGATTCCAATCAAAGGCTGACCAGAGAAACTCCCTTTCTACTCTTCCCAGTTCCACACCTCCCACCCCAATCCGGGCATCTCTGATTAGGTCAGAACATAATGATTTAAGAACTGATTGATTAGATTTAACAATTGACAGTTATTGTCTTTCTTTAATGAAAGGGACGAAATATTCATCAGCAGTGATGGAAATTGGTGGCACATTTTTGCTAGACAGACTTCTATTCCTAACTCTGAGAATCACCTCTGAAAATTCTGGTTACATAATGCTGGAAATAGGAACAAAGAATAATTGTCTCCTGCATGAAAGCTTAGAGCTGCCCATTGGGATTTGGGGTATTTGTCTGGTGTGTGATTTGGTAGATTTTTGGGGATGGTGGTAATTGGTGGTATCTGAATTTTAGTATTTCTCCATTAAGATACAGGGATTGGCTAAAATTGTGTAACAAATTGTAACATCTCTCTGTTTCTCCTCTTCCACTGAATGAAATATCTTTAATACTGTGTGAGGTATACTAAACCCATGTGAATCCTTAAAAATGTCATCCTTTAAGACCAGCTTTGTCATTATGAGGTTACTGACAAGAAGGACAGTATGACCCCCTGGATTCAAACTGTCTCTTTGTGTTAGTTTATTGAAGGCTGATGGGGATACCTTTGCACAATGCACACTAGTTTCATTCCAGCCATTGGCTTACAAGTAGCTGGACTACCACATCTCTTAGAACTTTAGCTGCTGTACAGAGTGAAACCCCCTACTCATATGCTTAATATTGAAAGCTTTTAGCATCGTATCTGTGAGACTCATTTTGACAGAGATACACTATAACTTCGTTGTGCAGATGAATTTGGGTAACTCCAGCCACAAGTAGTTAATGTGTTATCTATAAATGATATTAGATTCTTGATTGGTCAGTATTGTTACAAGCAAAGTCAGCATTTTGCTGGTTTGGGCAAGTTCTGTATGGAATTTTAAACCCAGGATAGATAACTTGTTATCAGTTATGGAAGTCTTTGGATTGATGTTTTATTTTTGTTTGCTTTTCTTTTTTCTCTGTTAAGTATTAATTGAAGGATAAATTCAGCAGAGTGAAATTCTGTGTTTACAGTGGGATACCAATTAAGTGGCTTCAAACTGAAATATTCAACATCTGGTAGATGGTTAGTATGAAAAGGGTCAGTATTTAAGAACTTGCTTGAAGCTGTCAACATTAGCCTAAGTGTTTGCATTAACGTTATTTGAAAACAGATTTTTATTAACAAAACCTTGTAGTTTTGCAAAATGTTTCAAATATTTACTGGTTTTACTGTCTATAGTCTCAAGACCATTTGCTTTGCCTTGACAAAAGCTCTGTTGTGTGCATCTACCATGGTTGGCTACACATGATTAGATTGTCTTATTTAGCTTTTTTAATGCTTGCATGAGCAGACCTCTTGATTTTAAGAGGCATTCTTGCTATAACTCATGTAATTAGGACTATATCATAGTACTGATAGCAGTGGACTATTTTCTGTTGTGCACTTACATAAAACTTTCATTGTATTCTTTGTTGGTATGCAACGTGGTAGATTTGAAGCATGTTTGTTTGAGTTTAACTGGAATAGTAAGTAATTACCACGGCTAATAGACACAACAAGATTTGAATAATAAAACATGCATTCATCTGCTTAACTATAAATCTAATTAATGAAGTATTTATAGATTTCATTCATTTCAGCAGGACATAATAAATAGAATGGTCCATAATTATTTTTACAGTGATATAAAAAAAGAAATATTAATTTTATGACTGTGTGTGAAATATTTTGTTCTGTAATTGTTCCACCTATAAATTGTACCTAATGAGGCATTGCATCTCAAGATTGCATTGCTAGCAATAGTATTAGGATTGCAGAAAGTGAAAACAACAACCATTAAGATTAAAGTATTACTAGAAGTAGTTGTATACTTTTAAGTGCTGCCTTTTCTTCAAAGTATCCTTAATATATTTTTTAAGTAAATAACAGAATTGCAGGCTTCTCTGTCACAAATACGTCAGCTATTACCAGAAAGTCTAAAGTTATGTTTATTTTTGCACAGGAAACATGCATAATTTACTAGCTCAAAATTTAGTATTTTGTAGTGGTTTTTACACGTTTATACGTGTGTTTTATGAAACTTTTACATACAGATTATGTGTGTACTTTGTATGTAGAGTGGCTTTAGAAGATTATTTTGGATGCATTTCTGTGACTCTTCATGTGTTACACGTTTAAGTATATCTTCAATATGTGTAAGGCTGAATGTGGCCTTACAGACCCTGTGAAATCAGTTAACGTTTGTGAAAACACCTGTGCAGGGTAATTTACTCACTGCATGCTTAGTGATAATCCATTCTGCTATATGAATGCCAGTAAACAAACAACTGACTCCTACTGTTTAGGAATTAATTTGGGACATAAATAATACTTTTCACAGAAAACAGTGATGTGCTTCTCATTATCTGGAGCATCCTTAAATAATGATGAATGATAATAGTTACGGATCTATTTAGCAGATTCATTACCAAAAGTGATCAGCTGTTGATGAAGGCAGTGCTGAAAGAAACAGCTATACAGTTGCTTCTCTGGGTCATGCCAAACTGATAAAAGGTTAGGTGAAACATGGCCCTAGCAAGCAAGACACTATCAGTGTCATCCTGTGGCCACTAGTGCACCTGGCAGCTCTCACGATGCGCTGCCTGTGTTGCTTCCGTGAGCAAGGTTTCTGAATAAGCCGCTTTTACTATATCTGTGAAGCAGAGGGGCTGCCTTCCACGCAGGAGGGCTGTGGCTGTTGCAGCGAATACCGCATTCAGAAGCAGTAGCAGGAGAAAACAGCAACGAGGGAAGTTACCAGCACAAGAAACACCAGGATGATTACTGTTCTCTCATGTTGATGTTGCATTTAAGCAGGACTAGGACACTGACTCTCGTTTTGCTGTTAGAGAGGAGAAATAAATCTGAGCTGCAGAACGAATTAGTAGTGAACACCGTGATTACTCTTAGCTGTTAGCACAAGTTGTAGGAGGGGGGAGGGAACCAGGAGAGGGAGGAATAAAAAAAAATCTTTAATGCTGCCTAGGGAATACAGTGGAATTTAGAGCGGATACCGTTGCGGACTAACAGCATGCCTGATTGCACTTGAGTTGAATCACTGGGAAGCAGCTTCATGTTGTATTGTACCGTTTTTTAAGGCTGAAGGAAGAACGGCAAAATAGTAGTGGAATTATGTCCAGTATTTCTGCATAAATGGAAACTATTATAGAGATGGTGGTATGTAATTTATTTTTTATTTTTAAGAAGAATTTGATCCAGGTATGTATCCTCCTCTTTGTATTTTTGTATCTTGTCTACATACGTCTTTCTGTTTCCTTTGTTTCCTTATTTTCATTCTGAATGTGCCTCCCACTGTTCTAGTTAATGCAATGCATTGATTTGTAACTGATTTGCTTTCTAATCCTATGTTGATGAAACTCTGGGCTTGTGGACTTAAGAATCAACATTTTATTGAAAAGTGAAGGGTTTATTTTGTAATGTTGGTAAGTCCACAATATAAGTTGAGTAAGACAGCATATTCATGTGAGTTGTAACATTGGCATAAATAGATAAATATTTTAGATGTCCTATATTTCCAAAATGTATTTATACGTTTTGCTTGTATCTGCTAGTACTTTTTTCCTAGTTCATGATAGGATTAGTAATAAATAGAGCTTTACGGATGCTTGTATTTCTAGGTCTTGATTAATCTTCAAGATGAACACCCCGCGGCTTTCTTTTGAGGAGGCAGCTTGCTAAGAATACATGCTTCATTCTGTTCCACAGCTAAACCTATGTGTTAGAACACCCTCTCTCATGTACCTCCCCCAACCACAACCTAAAACAAATGCCCCATAGCTATTTAATACTTTTTTTTGTCTATCCCTTTAGTTTTAAGAAGATAATGTTAGTATTTTGCCTTCTGCAGTTCCAGAGGTCAAGTAATAGTAGCTGAAACTAATTTCTTACTATGATATTGATGGTTTCTTTTGCTATAAGGGAAGAATTATGCAGATATAAAAATCTGACTGTACTCATTAATCCCCCAACTTTCTTCAGTCACCTGACTCCTATTGCATTTTTTGTCTCATGAATATTTTCTTTCAGCTGGCTGCTGATTGTATGTAATAAGTGAAGTAGAACATCCAGCTATGTGCCCTTAAACTAAGGACACTGGTAGTTGTCTTATAATGGGGTTGTTTAGTAAAAATGTATTAAAAACATGTAAGGCATTAAAAATAATACTCATCTCTTACAACATTCTGTTAACATTTCTAATTTGAATGCAGCCTGACTTTAAGTAGATTTATTTTTCTTTTTTTTTTTTTCTACCATATTGATACAAAAAGGGTTAATATCACTTTCAGCATCTTAATACTAATGTTAACCCTTGACTGACAAGAGTGTGCTTTAAAAGTGTGCACTGATGTTACATCATTTAGTTGCTTTCTTATGTGAAAACAAACTGATCATAAAGTTGTTATTTTTCACAGAGGAGGTGATACAGTGCTTGTTTCCTGAATGAAGCTGTCAGTGGTTATATAAAGTAGATGCTTTTATTTAGGATAATATAGAACTATGATTTGGCAATAGAAAACAAAAGATTACTTGATACATCTAAGTGTTCTAAAAATCAATGCTAATTCTTACTATCCTGTTGAGTCTAAAAGCATTAAAGAGTGAAAAGCAGTAGGTAATGCTAAAAACATGTTTTGTTCATTAGAAGTTACTTTTGTAAAGCATATTATAATACAAATCGTGGTTAGCTGTTATTTCAAAGGTCTTTCATGTAGGAAGAAGTTGATGCAAGATAAGTAAGTAGGTTTGTGTTGTTTTTGTTTTGTTTTGTTTGGTTTTTTTTCCCCCATGGAAGTGAAATGACCTGAAAAGAGTTGTATAAAGGTTTTCTGTCATTATACCATTTGCTTGATCCTGCAGTCAGGACACTATCATAATGACTATATATCACTGTGGAAATACTTGGGAAATCACGGGTGAAGTACTGGAATTCCAGAGTATTATCAAGGAGGAGAAAACTGATAGCTGAGAGTATATCCCAATTCATTAAAATACCAAGGAGAAGTGAAAATTCTGAATTTTCTTTGAACTGCAAGTTTGTGAAATTCTGGGAAGAATGAAGCAATATATTAGATTCTAATCTCTCTTAAGACCATTGCAGAAAATACACAAGCTCTGAAGCATAAAAATTATTTGGCACTTAAGAAGGCTCTTGTGCAGGTTTTGCTTTCTCAGCTATGTCAGTTGGGTTGATAACTCTAAAGAGGAGTTTCTTACTTTCAGATGGAAAAGATCTCTAAAATATCTGTGTTATGTAGACCGATGAAGTGCAAACATTGTCACCGACTCCATGAAGGTCT
Organism: Psilopogon haemacephalus; assembly: GCA_013396835.1. Taxonomy (NCBI): domain Eukaryota; kingdom Metazoa; phylum Chordata; class Aves; order Piciformes; family Megalaimidae; genus Psilopogon; species Psilopogon haemacephalus. The sequence goes on from VWZI01020014.1 coordinate 108,118, forward strand.
CTGTCCAAAAGAGATCTAATTCAGGGTAGAGAATTTGCCATCCCATGGCCCAGGCCAGTTCAGTTAGGGAATTAACATTTTATACCTGGAAGAAAATTGAGTGACTTAAAAAATATTTTCTGATGGAATTACTATAGAGATGGTTTGAAGTTGATAAAAAGTTTGAAATACTAGTATTATATGAGAGTTTGGATGTACACTCTGTACTGGAAATATAGCCTCTGCATATGTGTTATGCTTCAGTGTAAATTAAATCACTTGGGCTTTCAGCATGTAATGTTCTGATAAAAACTTATTAAAAATTACAGACAAATTTACAGACAGAGCTGAGATACTTTCTATTTTTAAAATGCATTAAATAGATTCTCATTATTCTAGACACTATACAGTAAATCTCTTGTGTATTTGTGGTAATCTGACATAATAGCATACTTGTAGTACAACTCATACTTAGAAGATAATATACCTGGTACTGATGTAGTGGTACAGTTAGCCCCATATTGTCAGTAAATAACTTTTCCCTCTCTAGGTTTTCCAGTCTATACTTTTGTTTCTAAACAAAAAGTGTTCTAAACATTTTCAATTTTATTAGTAGTTCATAAAAAATTGTTTGGCAACTTTATCCTTGGAATTGCTGTAACAGGAATTGTCAGAGAGGAATGCAAATATTGTGAATACACACCATGGTGTGAAGGATAGAGTAAGAAAGTAAGAAAAAATATGACAAAATCTGTATTTTTTTGCAACTCAAAGCTGTCCACCACAGTAGTTGAGGACAGAGGATGCCTCTGACTCTGCAAATCCTCTTTCACCATAGTGGTCATGGCAGTAGGGGAGCAGTGAAGATGAGTTTTTCTATTCAGAGTTATTACTCATCCTAGGTATCTGGGAATTTACATTGTCTTCTGAGCTGTCCTGAAGACAGTATATTTCTATATTTTGCAGAGTAGCTTAATTGCAAATAACTGTTAAAACAATGGGCAAATTCACTAATATTCAAAGTTCTATATATGGTTTCTGTCTGAGACACTGTTCTAAATCACGATGAGCCAAACTCAGTTTTAAGCTTGTTCTATTTTCATCTGTTGTTATCCTTAAACTCAATGAGATTGTATGCTGAAAGAACAGTAAGTCAGTTAACAGCTATGAATGGCTTACCTTGCAGTATGACTGTCAAATATTTAGCTAGGATCCCATAATGTACTCGAGTGTATGTGCAAGCTCTTCAGGACAGCAGTAGGCTCTGTGGGTTAAAATATCAGCAGATGGTAATTTCTTTAGAGAGGGGCTTGAAACAGTGTTTTGCTGTTAGTTGTATTGACAGCATCCTTCATAAAAAGAAAAGCAACATGTCGAATGGTGGTTAGATACATGGATGGCAGGATCTATAAAGACACACCACCAGGTAAATAAGCAGGTACAGTGAGCTTTCCAAATTATGATGATGGACAATAGGAGCAGCTTTCTAGTCAAAAGGAGAGAGTGCTGATAGCACTCCACGCTTTCGTGTGGATGTTGGAGGCGGTGATAGGATAGGGCAAAACTCTGCTGGTGAGGACATAAGGAATTCCTATAACAAAGACCCATTACCCAAAAGATAAAGAAGGACTTCTTTTTTGCTCTTGTCGCTGGCTTTGCAGACAGGTCATCTGCCCAGAATGTGCAGCATACAGACGACCATCACTTTATTTTGAGAGACTCACCAGTAACACAGATTTTAGATGTGGTATTGAAGCATATAAGGGGAAATTAAGATGGATAAAGGAGCTGATAATTGATCCAAAACAGGTTCCTCTGAGTTAGGTCATCTGATGTGATTGTCACTATGGTGCTACTCTTATAGTAAACTAATGAAGCAATCTGGGGTATACACAGTCACCACACAGAGGTCACTGATAAATACAGTGACGTCACATTAACTCTATTGCCAGGTGACCATAAGACTAGTGAAAGACCATACCTGAGAAATCTGTAGATTTAAATTCTTGTTATTCTGTTATTGATTCCTTGCATTCTAGATGGCTGAGAATGGTTCTCTTAGCCTCATTTTCTGTGTCTGCAGTTAATTGTTTACATTTTGTCATGTGTGATTAATTAATTTCTGTGAAGCATTTTACGTATCGCATGTTGCTGCCTATAGGCAGTAGTGACTGCTTTAACACTAATGCAGAGTAGTATCACTGCAGAAAAAGACTTTTTGGTTTCATTTTGTTTTCCCTTGCTGTTTTGGTGTTGTGAACATGAACTGCTATATGCCTTTTTAGAGAAACACTTCAGTTTAATTTTCTTCCCTGTCTCCTTCCAATACATACAGTCCGCTTGTAACTGACTGGTAGCATAAATGTAAAGCAGAACTCTGGTTCTGCCTGATTCTTATTTTTTGAAGGGACATTGCATCCACAAAGCTGCCTCTGAATGGAGAGGGCTGCTGCTCTGCAACTTCATTTACTGAGATCCTTCATTTACTAAGGTTAGCAGTAATCTAGCAGTTCTCTTTAAATGAAATTATTTCTTAAAGATGATTCAGTCTTCTTTTTTTTTTTTTTTAATAAAAAAAGACGCCTGGATTTGATAAAATGAATTTAAAAATTGGGAATCCATAAGGATCTGGTGTTCAGACTTGTAACTGAAGTACATTTCCTGTTTTAAAAGTTGTCATTCTTTAACTGGTGCACTCTGCTTCCCTTCCAGCTGACACATTTGTTTTAGATTTGGGAATAAGATCCTTTATATGTAACGCTTCCAAAACAATTTTTGTTTTGACAGTCTATGTTATCAATGGTATCCTTGAAATCATTGAAATTACCTGTTCACTATCAAGTTGATTGACAGAAGTCTGTATTCAGACTTGCTATGGGTAACAAGCTGAAGGAAGTGTCATTGTGTGTTTTTTTTAACAGAAGGAACCAATTAACACTTCCCAGTTTCCTGCTCTGTAAATATCTGACTTGAAGTTGGTACTCTACAGCTTGACTCCTTATGCTTAGAATGGGTTAACCCATCTATGTTCAACTTTATAATATAAATTGATTTATGTCAATAAATAAGCAAAGTGAAAATAGTAAATGGGGTCATGATGATTTATTGGGAGACATGGATAAAACCAGAAAATTGCTAAATGTCAACTTTCAGCTCATTCGAACAATGACCAAGGCTATGTACTTCTCGAAAACTCTTCCTTATTTCCTGGAGTTTGACTTACACCAATTAAAAATTATAAGAACAATCCTATGCAAATATTTACAAAGAGAAATGGATGAGACCTGTAATGACTTGAACTTTATTCCAGGTGTGCATACACAATTTTAGAAAATGAGTATTTGACAGAGCAATGATGGGTTGTGAACTGATGAACAGACCGTGTGACTAATATAGCTGATAGAATGGATCTCACATGGGAGAACACAAATCTGCTCCATTTAGCAGATCTCTGTGTATTTGAACAGTACAGATTTTAATTTAATACAGAATTGACAGAAACTGAGTTTAAATAAAGCATAGGTTAAGCATTGGCTGAAACATATATGGTTGGCAATGAAATCAAGATTCTTTTACAAAGAATAAAACCTTACTTAAAATAAATGGAAAAGTTCAAGATTCTAGTCATAGATTCATTATTTCTTGATGATTTGGAGGCTGACCCAGTAAAAAAGCATTTTAGGTTGTTTATATGTTTGTGGTTTAAAGTCTTTTCAATGAGATTAGTTTTGAAGTCATCTGAATATAGTTTATATAAGAGGGCACTTAAAAAGCTGTTGTTGTGTGGGCAGAGGTGGCAAGCAGTTGCACTTCAAATCTTGTTCAATAAATGATTCTAAACGTTCAAGGGAAGAACTGAGTGGTTAACAAGTGTTTCTACGTCTAGAAACATGCCTTCGAGAAGTGTCTCTGAATGTTTCCTTTCTCTACTAACACCTGAAAGCAAAGGCTGCCTTGGCTCTAGTGAGAGCTTTGTAATATTGAGAGATGCCATTTACATGCCTTGAAAATTGCATGCAGTGACACCAAGCATTCTTTTGCTCATAAGCATTGCTTGCACTTAATTCACTCTTAATACTCTGACTTCGGGCATAAGCCTGGAAGAAAACAAAATATCAAGGACTATGCAGAGGCGTATATATTAAAAATGTAGGCATATATATTAAAAATGTGGTTCATTTTCCACAAATATTTCACCTTTTATAAAATAACAGGCAGCAACTTTGGGAAGGATGAAGAATGTTGTTTCTTCTTGTTCTTGCTTTTGGACAGCATCCCAATTTTGTTAAAAGTGGAAAAGAAACATCTTTTTACAAGGTTCCAGAAACCAAGCAGGTTTTAACCATCTTTGCTTGGGCTCTGTTCAGTGTACTGCATTTTGCTGCTGCAGTATGAGTTAATAACCAGCATTTATTATTGACTGCAAGTATAACAATAAAGTCTGTGAAGTCGAAAGTCTGTAATGAAAAGACCAGATCTTGAGGTGTGTGAGTGGACCATAATGTTTCATGCAGTGCCATGCTGTTTGCAGGTGAGGAGGACAATTCATATCTTCCACTCCACTTTAGACACCACAGAGTGAATTTTAACCCTTCATATATCCTGTATCTAAATAAATTTCTTATTCTGCCAAAGAATTTTCAGCTGGTCTAGAAACTGATATAGTTATTTTAAGAACTACTTCTTTGTTTGATTTTTTTTTCTGAGCTATTTGTCTTGATTTTATTCTGCAGTTATAACATTGGGAACTGACTGATGTGCTACGAAGAAAAGTATATTTATATATTTAAATGCATTGACCTTCCTGATACCTCATGAAATCTCTTCCTATTCTTCTTTCCTGTTGTAACAGCACTTGGTTTTGTCCTGAGACTTGTAAATCATATTTGTTTCTCCTTCTCATTTTGTTTTTCCTGTGACTGTAACAATGTAAGACTTAGTAACCTTGGTGAAAATGTTCCATTAGCTGTCATTATAATTTTCTGTTATTTTGTATAGAGATTTGCCTTTTTTTTTTTTTTCTTAAAAAGAAACCAAGAAAGTAGGAGAAAGTAGGCCTGCTTTAAGTCCTGGCTTACCATAACATGTGTTAATGTCTGTTTATAAAAAAACCCAATCTATTTCTCCAAACGTAGTTGTGTGCATAATTCAATCTCAAGACCTTTCTAATTCTTTTACTTGCTAGTAACAATTTGTTCCGCTGTTGTTTTTTCACCAGTGCTGTATATCATGTGGATCTAAATTGAAATATCATTACTGTGAAAGAAAAACAGCATTAATACCAAATATCTCAGAGCCAGAGAACTGAGCTGGACAAAGAAGCCTGTAAATAAGTATAGATTAATTTACATTAAAAATATTTCCCTAGAATTGCTTTCAGCTTCAATTGTTCATTAAAAATTCTATTCAAATAAGTATGGGGGAGGTATAGCAAACTGCCTAACTCCGCTGTGTTTCCATTGTAACCCAGTTAAAACAATATTAGTATAATTGAATGCTAAGTTTGGCAGCCATTATAATGTAATTCCCTCCTTTTTAGACACTTCAAGAAGACATGCACAGCAGAGTGAGATTTTGGAAGACATACAAAAGCTCTTCAGGATTTGGTTTCAAACAAGCAGATGTTTGATTTTTTTTTTTTCTTCTTACTGTCAAATACCAGATATCAGACCATCAATAATTTATGCATCTGTAGTCTCTAATGAAATACATGCTGATGATCCTTTTGGAGATACAAATACTTGTCTGGATCAAAAATTGTGTTTTGTGGAAGCAGCTTAATATATATTACACTCCATGGTTTCTGCCCTCTTGAAGAGCCTGGTCTCATCTTACATATATAAGATTTGCAAAGGAATGTTTACAAAGAAATCAGGAAATAGTACAAAAAGGAAAGAGAGTTGTCAGAGCAAAAAGGAACAAGATTTAACTCACATTGGACAAACTAAGAATCCAAAATTTTCAAACACTTTAAAAAGCACTGTTAAAAAGATTGCGAAGTGCCCATCTGCCCGCAACTTATCAACTGAAGAAGAGGAAAGTAATAGAGAATTTTCACTTTCTCCAACATTCAGTTACAGAGTTGCTATTGCCAATGGACTGCAAAAGCATGTTTTTGTAACCAACAATACTAATGAAGATATAGTTCAAGATCTGTCTTCCAATGATAGTTCATATTCTGAGTCATTGAATGAAGTAAAAGGTAGTAGCAAAAAATCTGAATACTTATCATACACAATGCCTGTGAGACGCAACAGAAAAAGCTTAAGCAGCCTTGCACCATCTGATGGAAGTTCAGATGGAGAACGCACTTTACACACTCTGAAGCTGGGAGCTTTACGAAAACTAAGGAAATGGAAGAAGAGCCAAGAATGTGTCTCATCGGATTCAGAACTGAGCACATGGAAAAAAACATGGGGCTTAAGAAGCAAATCTCTAGACAGGACTGGCCGTCACCAGAAATCAAGTACTCTTGAGCCTGGCTTCAGTTCAACAGGTTGTATTAGCCAGACCCATGATGTTATGGAAATGATATTTAAAGAACTTCAGGGAATAAGTCAAATTGAAACAGAACTCTCTGAATTAAGAGGGCATGTTAATGCTCTGAAACAATCAATTGACGAAATTTCTAGTAGTGTGGAAGTTGTACAAAATGAAATTGAACAATTGCGAACTGGATTTGTACAGTCCAGAAGAGAAACTCGAGACATACATGACTACATTAAGCAAATAGGCCATCCAGGAAACAAAGCAAGTCTTAGGTTTCTAAATGTGCCTGAAGAGAGGCTTGAAAAGACTGAAAACATAGTTTACAAAATATTAACAGATAAAATGGGGTTCTCAGAGGCACAAAGCACTATTAAAATTGAATTTGCCCAAAGACTTGGGCAACAAAGAGACTGTCCAAATGCAAAGCCAAGACCTATTCTTGTTTATTTTGAATCATCACAACAGAGAGACTTGATTTTAAAAAAGTCTTATAAACTTAAAGGAACCGGCATTGGAATTTCTACAGATATATTTTCCCATGACATAAAAGACAAAAAAGAAAGAGGACTACCTTCCTCTCAGACATATGAGAGTATGGATATGAAACTTTTACCTGTGGAGACAAAAGCTAAAATGCATGACTGGGAGTCACCTGACAGCGATAAAGACTTGGAATCAGATATAAATAAGAATAGTTACGCAGAGATATCTAAATCAGCATTTCAAATAAAAACAAGCAGTACAAAGGGCAGCATCAAGTCTCCAAATACTAAAGACCTGAATAGAACTGCTGATGACAGCACCCTGTCAAACAAGAGAAATTTTGGCAGTCAGTCACCAGAACTTGACAACATGGAAAAACAATCAAAGACCTATTACTCAGACATGACTCCATTATGGAATTTACAGAATGACTTTGCCACACCAAAACTTAGCCGTTCAGAGTCAGATTTCTCAAAATTGTGCCTGTCATACTCTGAGGATTTTTCAGAAAACCAGTATTTTAGCAGAGCAAATGGTAGTTCATTATTGTCTTCCTCCGATCGAGAACTATGGCAGCGAAGGCCAGATGATTCTACAAACTGGTATAGCAGTTCCCAAGAACAGACTTTTGGCCAAGATATGCAACAGTATCCAGGGCAACATGAGGCAGGGACCACAGAAACTGTTGACAGTCAATTAAGCAATGGAGTAATATATGCACCTGGAGACAGAAACCACTATAGCGATTCTCAGCTTTCTTTGCATGATGATCTCTCCCCTTGGAAAGACTGGAATCAGTTGGAACAAGGGACAGATTTGGGCCTAGACTTATCCTCTACTCAGGAAGCTTTTGTGTATGATATGAGCAGCCCTTCAGATCAACAGACAGATTTTGCAAAGTGCCAAAATTCTGACCTCCAGTATGATACTGAAAGCTATGACTATACACTTGATGGTACTTCTCCATCATGTCCAGGCCTTGATAGTGAAACACAAAGTCAGTGGACAGGTCAATATGATGATTATCAAGAAACAAATTCAATGTCCTCTTATCAGAATCAAAACAGAATGCCTGCAATGTACCGAAGTCAGAGTGAATTACCAAGTGACAACTCAGAAGAAACTGCCCCTAAATCATGGCATAGCAGATTAAGCATTGATCTCTCAGATAAGACTTTCAGCTTTCCTAAATTTGGGTCTACTCTTCAACGTGCTAAATCAGCTTTAGAAGTAGTTTGGAATAAAAGTACACAGAGTTTAAGTGGATATGAAGACAGTGGATCATCTTTCATGGGAAGGTTTAGAACTTTGTCTCAGTCTACTGCAAATGAATCAAGTACAACACTCGATTCTGATGTTTATGGTGAACCTTATTGCTACAAAGCAGATTATGAGGAAGACTCCATCGAACCACCTGGTGAGAACGAAACAGACTATGTAGAAGTAATGGAACAAGTCCTTGCGAAATTAGAGAATAGAACTAATAGTAGTGAAACCAGTGAGCAGGTCCAAGAATATGAAGTGGAGCAACCTTCATATGAAACTCCATATGCAATACTACCAGAGGAACAATATGACACACAGTTTGACAGCATAGTCACTGAAGAGATGTTGGAAGTTGAAAGTCATGTGGCTGCTGACATAGAAGTAAGGGAAGATGAAAACCAGAATGTTCCAGAGTTGCTTATTGAAACTCCAAAGAAAAAAAGAATACGGCCATCTTTTAAAGAAGCTGCTTTAAAAGCATACAAGAAACAAATGAATGATTTAGAAGAAAAGATCCTTGCTGGAGGTAATAGTATTTTAATGCTGTTAAGTAAAGCATTGTTCTTTCTAGAGCTAGGTATTAATTTCTGTGTGGTACCTAATCCTGCTTCCATTGAATTTGGTGACAAAACTTCTTTCTGGTGAAATAGTCCTGTGGAAGTCAAAAGGCTAATTTTTTTTTTTTTTAAAAAGAATTTTCTGACTATGTTTAGTCAAACATGTTTGTAAGCAATTGTATTGCTTTGAATTTCAGTAACTTGAAAATTTCACAGGATTTAAATTTTATAAAAAGAAATAAGTAGTGCACTGTTCTTGGGGTATGGTTTTGGTTTTTAGCTTTCTGAAAGTGTTCACAGTAGTAATCCAAAGTGTTCAGATATTGCAGTGCTTTTTTTTAACAGTTTTCAAGGCATGGTTGTTTCTGCATCCTGAGGGACAGTGCTTTGCATCCTATATGCATCCTGTAGTCAGTATCCAGAAAAACGAAGAGAAGGGTGTGGAGAGGAAAGAGAAGACTGAAGTGTAAATGGTAGCATCCATGTATAAAGAGGCCTTAGAAAGAAATTTAACTTACAGAGGGTGTTGACACAGATTTATTAATTATATTTATCCTCTGTTAACAGACATAAAAGCAGACAATCGTATAAATAACTTTAATCTCTCTATTAATACACAAATATGGTGATTTTCAATATTAATCTACACTATAATGCTAATCTTATGGTATTGCATGTGCATTTCATTGGGAGCACATAATTATGGTAGCTAGCCAGATGGTAATTGTCACCTTGACTGAATCTTTGCAATTAAATATTGCCAGTACAAAAATGTTTAGTCAATTTTTACATTCAAATAATGACATGAGATTATAGGTTTGCAGATATTTTTCTACCGTACTGTGCTAGACAATAGATGGTGTATTTATGAAGAAGGAGCCAGCAATAGCTAGTATTTTCTCATGTCTTTAATTATTTTTATGAGGCATGGACGAGGAGAACAACAATCATTGTACCTGGTCATTGTTGTGCAATAAAAGTAAAAAGATCTAAGGAGCTAATTAAAGCATACAGGGAAGACACAACCTAAATCTATTCCACTATTTAAAGTTTGTGAATTTTTATATGCTGTTAGATAACATAAACTGTTAGAAAATGAGAACTAATTTGATGTTACATCTCATGCAATTAGTTCTGTGAGCTAAATCTTTTTGTGCTTTCAACCCAGCAGGTAAAACAGCTCTTTCAATTTCTTAGTTTCTTGACATTTTAAAATTTCTGAATTACCAAATTGTTTCTTATACTATATTTAAAGAGACCCCATCTGGCACCAAGACCTCTTTATGAAAAGGTGTTATTATAAAGTGTTTCCACTAAGATGTCATACTAGGATATTTGGTTTTGTTTCCACTGAAATGAAAGAGAAGGGAATACAGCAAGAGGCTAAAGTGGGTTTGTAGATGAACTGCTACAACAGTCTGCATTGACTCTTGAGTGGAACTTCTGTTTTATCTTCTTGCTGTTTTCCACACTCTCAGAGAGGATGCATTTGAATCAGGGATTCTGCTTCAGCAGTCAGTAGCAGTCACTATGGTTTGTTGCATACCTGGCAATGCTTATTAAGGAAAGTCTTTCATGTTTTATACATAATGTATGAATACTTAGTTACAGAAAATCAGAAAATATCTGCAGAACACCTAACAGTTTTTCAGACTTAAAATTTTCAAAATATATTTCCTACTTGGAGTAGTCTACTGAGAGAATAGACTACCCAAAACACTTCTGCTGCTGAGTGACATGAAGTTTTATTGGAGTAAAATCTTTCTTGATCTTGCTTTCAGTGAGATGATTGATATTATAGACAGTCTGTACATAGATAATGAAATCCAAAGAGAGACTCTTCATCCTGGGAGATATTCAAAAGCCCTGTGAACATGGTCCTAGGCAGTCTGCTTGAGGTGGCCCTACTTGAGCAGGGTTGTTAGACAAGATGGCCTCCAGAGGTTCCTTCCGGCCTTCACTATTCCACGATAAGGAAATAAGTTTTTTAAATACTTTATATGAAGGCTTTGAAGAAGGATGTCTTCCTAATGTCAGTTTGGCTTCTAAAAAATCTGATGCCTTGAGTTTTGTTTATTACTTAAATTGCACAACAGCTCTGAATTAGTATGGGAAACAACATTTTGTAAATCACTTCTCAGAGGAGTTGTACAAAGCCCACAATATTTGGGGGATTGTAGCCTCTCTCTGTTTTCACAACCTGCCCTCTTCTTCTGTATATATAGACTCATGCATGTCCAGAGAATGCTTAATTTATCACTTAAGTGAATAGTAGTTTGAGGTATTATAGCTTCTTTTAAATGTTTGCAGGAACATGTAAACAGTGGTTTACATGACTTTTATGTATGGGTTGGGTTTTTTACTCTCTTCTGATTCACAGTCACCTTCCTACTACTTATTTATGGATGGAAAAGTACGAGTTGCAGATCAAGTTCCTTGAATTAATCTTCATTATATAACTAAAGAATAATCTATTGTTTAATGCTTACTGTTTAATGAATTGTGTCATCTCTCTGTGTAGGCAGGAGCAGGTAGGCAGCAATTTGGACAACCAGAGACATAGCTGGATGATACAGTAGTTTTATTTCTCCAATTTAGTACGGAAGGAAGGTTTAGAATGCCATTATTTTCATTCTAGTAACACATGAGGTAAGGTCATAAATAATTTATTAGTGCACAAGAGTCCTATCCAGTAGTTCTATTCTCTGTGTCTAGCTGGAGAGAAAAAATACACTATGGGCTGATTGCTTATGTATTATTTATTACAATGCATTTTTGGAGACACAGTGGAATGAAAGTAATAGGGTATATGGATGAGAGGAGACGTGAGCAATACATGAGTAATCCTCGGATAAAAAGTTTTGTAAGGACATAGAGGCAATGTGCTTCTCCTTGTATATTAATGGAAAGATTGATGGCTTTTTAGGAAAATACCAGTTTGTTTCTTTCCATACTGTAATCAAGAATAACTCTTGCCTTTTTGTTTATGGTTCATATAATCACTTGTTATTTTCCAGCTTTCTTTTATCTCTTCTTTCATCCCATCCCTACCTTGTTATCTTTTACAGGTACCTTAGAATAACCATAATTCTCTCTCCTGGTGAAACTATAATTCTGGATAAACCTCCACTCATCTCAATTGCTTTTAATGATAGCATAGACCCTGTGAGTGGTAGTTTATGGGCAATAGCTTTTTGATGTAGTTGAGGATCTTACTGATTATTTGGTGACTGGTCAGATTTTAAAATCCTCTGGTGTGAATTTTCTACCACATGCTAACCTGTAGATTGTTTATGGTATCAAGATGTTTGAACTCATCTTGCTTTATACATACATGCAGTGGTAAGTAAGATTACAGGGATGAAAGTAAGATTAGCAGTGGATGAAAGTGGGATTTCTATTATTTTCTAGGAAGGTCTTGTATTATGTGTAGTTATGTCTGACTGAAGAACATAACTTTGAGACCAATATCAATACAACTGTATTTTGTATATGCCTAAAAGAGGAAATGTGATACTAAGACTTAAAACCAGAGGAACCAGTAAGTTGCTACTTGCTCTCCCCTTGCAGTGTGATCATTTGACTACATAGTAAGAAAAAACATCAGCAAAAAAAAAATGCATATTTGAAATTCTGTTTATCCAAACTATGCTGTTGGGTTTTATGGAAACAGGTATTTATTTTCTTGTTTTGAAAGCTTTTTTAGCCTTTTTATATTAACTATTTGATGGAACTGCCCGAGTCAGATGTATTTTCCCAGATTATAGGCTTCAGAAGATAATCTAACCTTGTCTTATATTTCTTAAGCTTTCGTTTCCTTTCTGTTTTGCCACCATTATATTTGTCTTTAATACACTTGTATAGATGCACAGTTACTAGTAACTAATAACTATAGTTAATAGCATTATACCAATCTTGTTATGTTAATATAAATAATGAATTTGGACTTGAAAAGTTCAATTCTGTGATCCAGCTGAAAATCAATTGGTCTAGTAGTGTTTAGGAAATGAATCAGTCATTTTATAGCTGTTCAAGTGGAAACAGGATAAATAAATCCATTACCTTGGTCACAACAATTGCATATTGGTTGGTGGTGACTGTAATGGGGAAATAAGAAGTCTGTGAAGATAAATTGCTTTTAAATATTCAACAGTTCTCCTAGGTTCAGTCTACATTAGCTGTATTGGGAAGCAGGCTTTAAGAAAAGACAACTGTTTGTTGAAAGAGAAATGAAAAGTACATATATATTCCATCTTATTTCTTAATTGCTTGACTTAACTCTGTTGACTGATTATAATAGTGTGTCTGTGTTTTTTCCTTCAAAACAAAGTTCCTTCCTAGGCTGTTGGTGCAGATCATGAAGGGGAAGAATATCTAGTCAGATAGCAGAACTCTAGTTTAGCATATAAAACACTACAGCAATTAATAAAATAGAATATATATATTTGCACATATTATACCAAATCAAGATGCTGATTTCTTTATTAACTAGTAGTAACAGCTGTCTGTCAGTCTTGTTCATACAATAGAAAAGAGGTTGTTGATAATAGCCATCTTTCCCCCTTTTTAGTCAATGTGCCATTGTTGTCACAGAAGTAACAGTTTGTTGTCTTGCAGGAATTCTTTGGAATCTGTAAGATCTCTATGTTATCATTACAATTCCAGTTTTTCAAGTATTATGTTGTTAAAAAGCTACGTACAAACTTAAATTTACATTTATCCTTTCGAGAATAATGGTGTCATGGCACTATTGAAGGCTTGGGTGTAATTATCATCCTAGATTGTAATACTGCATCTCTTTGAAAAATGGATAGCAACCAAATAAATTGAAGGTCAACACTTTTAATTTAACATAGTAACTCTTACTGAATCATTGTCCCTTTCATCAAGAAAATACGTGCCACAAACAGACTTGTGTAACAGTCTGGGAATTAAAAAAAAAAAAAGACCTGTTGTTATCTAATGCAATTTTATCGGAATGCCTGTACCTATTCTTTGGTTATAAAAATTCCAAACCAACAAACAAAGCAACCACAAACACCCCCCACCGCCACCCCTCCAACCCCAAACCAAAAACATGACAACAACATAAAAAACAAACAAAACAAAAACAAAACCAAAAAACACCCCACAAACCCAAACCCCTCACATGCTTAGTCAGTGAGGTTTAGTGGAAATATTCTGGCTTTTGGCCAGTTCTTAATAACAAGAAAAGACAAGACCTTGGAAAGCCCAAACTATCTCAAAACAGTTCTGGTTAGAGAATGAGACAAGCGACAATGGTTTTAAATCAGAGCAAGGTACATTTAGATTGGATGGTAGGAAGAAGTTCTTTACTATGAGGCTGGTGAGACACTGGGACAGGTTGCCCTGAGAATTGTGGATGGTTGATCCCTGTAAGTGTTTAAGACCAGGCTGGATGAGCCTCTGAGCAATCTGCTCTGCTGGGAGGTACCCCTGCCCATGGCAGGAGGATTGGAACTAGATGATCTTTAAGGTCCTTTCCAACTCAAGGCATTCTATGATTCTATAATTACTTTTTTTTTTTTTTAGTAGGAAAAATAATTTAGTAAAACTGCAAGTTTCCTTTTAAAAAGAAGTCTCTGCTACTTATGAGAACTGGAGGCTATCAGTTTTTTCACTGACTTTAATGTAAATTGATTAACTTTAATGCAATTTGCCTGCTCTTTTTGCGCTTAAACAGATTTTGAAGTAGAACTGCTAGAGCCAAGAGAAAATCTGAGCATGAATATCTGTTCTGAAGATTTAGTTATAGTGGTTCTGTTATTGAAATCAATGCAAATCAATATTGTATCACCAAGGTTGAGAAAGACTTCCTTTTTTTGTTGTTGCTAGAACACATTTAAGCCTTTTCTTTAGATCATTGTATTTTAGAAACAGGAGTAACATTGCATTCCCCATCTTCAAGATAAAAAGAATCTCATTAAAGCAACTAGCTGGAAAAAATATCTAGACATGCATTTTAAAAATGTAATTACTTGGAAAACATGAGTTCATAAATATGCTCAAATCTTCCTCTGATCTATGGGGAAATAGAATATTGCAATGAAATGTGAAACTAAATTGATTCTGTTTCACTGCCAAAGTGAAATTCTGACTACTTTCATGGGACAGATGCCAGACGTTTTCTTTATGCACATTTTCCAGGTGATCAGTGGAGCACCTACACAATTGTATCTCCCTGGGACTCTAAATAAGAGAAAATATCATAAATGTCTCCAGTTCCTGCTGATGCAAAATTAGTGTTGGATCTGATGGAACTCTGTCAGCTGTGAGATTTGCCTTCTTTATCAGTAGAGTATTGTTAAGATAGCTTGCATGGTCAGAAGATTTGGTGAACCTGAAAATCAAGACAAGATTAATTGACACATAAATTCAACTAGAAAAAAAAAATCCACTTGAACACAGGAAAGACTATTCTGCTTTCACTAAACAAATAGGTAAAGAGCAAGCTGCTGACTGACAGGCTAGTAGTTTCTCTGGAGGTGAATACTGAAACTAGTTGCACTTGTTTAGGTATGTGGGAATCTCAGATGTGATGTGGCAAAACAACTTTTTGACTTTTGTTCCTCTTGAGCATTGAGGTTTCTTGATCAAAACTGATGTCAAATCTAGTAGCCGTTTGCCTGGATTTCTTTGGAAGAAACACAATGGTACTTCAGCTTGTAAGGCAGACCATGACATAGTGATCCCAGTTTAATATTTTGTGGCATTGTTGGACGTGTGATATGAAAGACTTTAAATAATCAATTATTTGTTTGCTTTCCCAGTCTGTAATTCATTACTTGGTTCCATTTACAATTATCATTTGTATCCGAAGAGATAAAATGTGCTTTTTCTGTGCTTTATGGATAAATGTATACTTCACCATTCTGATGTGTTCTAGGGTTGCATTGCAGTCTATTTTACTCCCTACTGTCAGTCTGACAAGCTGGAGACTGTTAAGAAAGCTCAGTCTTGAAAAGGGGTGTGTATTTTTTTGAAACCACCAGAAATTAAGAAGCACTAGTGTCATACCATGTTCCATAATCAAATAGTTCTCTTAATAGTCAATAATTCATTAATTTAGAGCTAGGTTTTGGAGGTCGGTAGAAGTAACTAGGAGCTGTTAAAAGACATCAGAAAACAGGAGCTATTAGAAGTCTAATGTAACCCAATTTCCAAACAACAGAGATGGTTTTAAAGCATGTCCCCTTGTTTCAGATTTGCAGAGCAGTTTATTACAAAGGCACAAATGCAGTTTTTATCTTAACCAAGCTGACCTCCTGTGTTGGCTCCCAATTTATCCACTAGTGATTTTTCTACATCACTGCTAGTAAAGTGCTAGCAGCAATTCTTCTATTTCTCCTGTCAACCAAGCTTTATTCAAGTTTGACCTTCTCTTTGTCAGACAAGCATCACTCATCTCTTATGGTGTGCTAGCTTTAATATTATCTTTTAAGCATTATACAGTATATTTTCCTAGAATATGCTTCAGCAACACAACATCCTTTAGGCTCACATTCTGTAATATTCTGCTCTGTAGTGAAAATATTAGCTTCTGGATACAGCATTTATTATTTTAGCATGTGTTAATTTGTGTCATTGTTTTGAACAGATGATCTATTTGTTTAATGTGCTGCTTTTATTTGACCCTGGTGTTTATCCTTTATTTCTTTCTCTTAGCAATGCATAGAAATTAGAACTGTCCATCTTGGACTATAATGTACTTCTGGTTATGAGTACTTTATAAGTTATTTCCATGAACAGCTGTATTGTTACCTAATTCCAGCAAGTGTTATGTCTAAAGGAGGGATATAATTATCAGTCAGTTTGATGTTCTTGCAACTGTTTTTCAGAATTAAAGATTCAAATGGTAGTTTGGGGGAAAAAATGAACTTTAAATGTTTTTCTAATTTAGTGTTATACAATTATGCACACTTACATAAGTGGAAAATCAAGGTAATTGATTTCCCCATTTTAATCCTAGGGTTTCCTAACAGTTTAGATTTTAATGACCTTATTACAATTCTTGTGCTGTAGCAGGGAGGTGGAGAACTCAGTTTTTGCAGTCATTAAATAAAGAAGTGTACTAGGATGGTGCTCTGCTGCTTAGAAAAATATTACACAGGACTTAAAGGATGCTTATGATTAGAAAGGGGGAAAATAGTCTCCTGACAATCTTTGATGTAGTTGTCTCTGCTGACTGATGAGACTATTGTCCAGTTGTCTTTCTGATGCTATCATGAGCTACAAAAGCAAAGATCTGTCTTCACTTCTTTATCTTCCTCACTAGTTTATCTTTCATGCTGTAAGAATGTTTTCAGCATCCTCAAAAGAATTTCTTTTCTAGAAAATTTGGGTATAGAAACTATTTATCTTGTATGACAGAGTCCTTTCTTTTTTGGAAAGTTACAGGTGGCAGTGTTGTTAGTAAAAATGGGTAAATTGAACTATATATTAACTTGAAAACACTCTTGGTAAATAGTGTGAAGTTTAACCTTTATAAGGTCTGTTAGTTTTCAGAATGAGTTTGAGTAGTAATTATGCAGCATTAATAAACAGTTTCTGGAAATTTTATTTAGCCTTCTCAAGAACTTTAAGCTGTTATGCAAACAAAAAATAAATATGGTGCTTATTTGAGGGGACTGAAAAAAATACCAAATCAGCCTCCCTTACACCACCTCCTTCATTTGGGGAATAACTTACCTTAGTGGATACTTTTAAACCATTTTCAACAAAACCCAGGATCTAGCAGGTATATTGAATGTTATACAATCTTTTTAACGCCCAGAACTTCTTATTAATGGAACTTGAAAAGATTCATTTTAAGTAATGAATGCTTTTAATTTCATGTTTGCTTCGAAGGTTTATGTCTGTTTATGGAAGGCTTATCAAGTTGTAGTGAAAAGGGAGGATCAAAGATAAGTGGTGAAGATCAGTATGGACCTAGGGAGAACATTCTTGCTGAACAGCGAGAGTTTAAAATATGGTTTGATAAATATTGTTTAATGTTTTCCTGTCCTTTCTAAAATTTTTGGTTCTGTCACTGACTGTTTACATAGAAAACAAGCATTTTTTTTTTTTTTAGAACTGTGATATGACAGCTGATCATCATGTTTTCCTTGCTGCAATTAATGATATACTACTTTTTCTTCTACTAATTGTTCTGTAAATTGAAATGAACAACAGAAACCTTGTAGCACCTCAATATTCTTAACTAAGTTAAAATAGGGGTTTTTTTCCTCTTTTACCAGTTACCTAATTAAATATAATGGAATTTGAAATTATCAGACTGAATCAAAAAGAGGAAGGGGAGGATTTTCCTTTTGCTTTCTGTATCTCATATTTGTAAATAAAATTTTCATTAGTACATAGCACGATGACATCCTACACTTCACATTCCAATACACAAGTATATAATACAGAGTGCACCAAGCTGAAATAGCAACAGTTACGGGGTGGTATCACCCCATGGACTTTTCCCATAATCCCAGTAAACACATTTTGGTTGTCTAAAATGGCATATAATATAAAGGCATAATACTGTACTGGTAATTTTTGTAATATAGTGAATTTCATATGAGAGAAAAATTCAAGGAGAAATAAACTAATTAAGAGAAAATAGGATGTATATAATGTATTTAATTAAGTGAACCTGTGTTTCCACTGCTCTTAGTACATTCTTAACTGGTTTAGGTTAGTTGTTTACCATGGAGTGTGTGAGTAATAGAAATGAGTTTGATGAAGAAAAGCATTTTTAAAGTAAATCATTGTCATTCAGCAGTATGATCTGAGATGTCTAGTCTTGTGTCCCTGATATGAAAACACATTCAGTGCTCTCTTACATAATCACAGTTCATTTCTCATTTACATCAAGGAAAGTTGCTGTCTGTTCTAGTAGCCTAACAACTACTGAAGTGAATTGCTTGGTGACTGTACATTTCCTTATTTGGTGCTCTCATACACACAGAGAAGATTTCCACAGGAGAAGCAATAAGCAGTGAAGTTTTCCAAGTAATTTTGTCTTTGCAGATTCAGTCATTTTTCACTAAATGAAAAAAAAAAAAAAAAAAAGAGAGACGAATGCTTCCCAAATCTCAGTTTGGGAAATTTGCATTCAGTTGTCTGCTTTACACAGTTTCTGTTGAGAGAAGAGAAGAGGCCATTTAGACTTGTATGTTTAAAATTTCTTTTAGGTAGCAACTATGAATAACAGGTGCATGTTGCATGATGGTGAGCCTTCTTACCTTGAAGTGGTGTCCTACATAAAACTTCTGAGTCCACAAATTTCTCTTCACCTTTTGTACTCTGTCTTTTTTATCAGTTTGACAATTACCTCAGTCTCCATCTCTCCTACTTAGAGTCCTGTTGGTATATAATTTTTTGCCTTTCTTGTCATTCACTTGTCCAGATGCAGCTCCAGCACTTTGGGTTTAACTATTCCTTTTATTTCATGTAGTACTCATAAGGGCACATCCCATTTTGTTTCCACAGCCAGCCCAGCTTGCAGTCATCCAGTTACTTCTACCTTTGTTCTTATCCTGCTTATGAAAATGCTGTAGTTATTTTGTAGTGGGAAAGTAGGATCAAATGGATGTCCAAGTCTTATTTACATGCTTGTGCAGAAAGAGTAGCCAGTGGTACCTGATGTCAGACAAATAAATTTCATAAATACAACTGAAAAAGTAAAGACTAAATTTTTGTAGATCTACTTAGTCAGATAAGAGTAATTTCACAACTAAAATGTCATAGCTTAATTTAGTCTGAGGCGAATTTTTTTAAAAAATAGCATTCTAGTATTACTGAAGGGGAGGGGAAGTTTTGAAGAGAGTATCTGATAGTTCATGTCCCAGCAGAAAAAATACTTCAGTGGATTTTTCTGGGATGTAAAAATAACAATTGCTACTATTTCCATTCTGCAGGAGAACTATTGAAAGTATCAATTCACAGCAAGCAGATATTTGTGCACAGATATGCTTACTCTATTTTTAATAAATTGTGGTATTCACTATTTGCAATAGTTTTCCTTTAATAGAGCATAAGTACCTTGAGGCAATAAACGATATTTCATTACTTTAGGTGTACTCCTTAAGGATTGTTCACAATGGCTGTGAAGGAAAAACAAAGATCTATAGTCAGATTTTGTGGTCTCTCTAAGGGTCGCTGGATTTTCTGTGGGTTCAAATATGGTGTTTTGACAATTGTGTAGCTCAATTATTTTTAACAATTTTTAATAATGCAGAATTAATTCTAATCTGAGTGTTAAAACACACTTAGAACAACTTCATTTTCTATTTTGCCCGTTCTTGCGCATGTGTATTGGTTTGATCACATAAGTAGCCTCTAAAATGAGTGACACAGCAGATCCTTTTAGCTCCCTGGATTGTCACTACAATATTGTATGCGCCTTTACATTTAGCAATTTATGCTTCAGATACGTGATATGAACAAGACATGAATGTGATATTTTCTTAGATAAATTTGTTTTAATGTGAAATACAGAATGTGTTTAAGGTGCCAATGGTAATTTTGTAGTGTGCCTTATGTGGGATCTCCAAACATCTGAAAGATACATGAATGATTTAAGGGCCTGTAGGACGTGTACTCTATAGTGAGGAAAAATTGAAAGATCAGTAAGGTGACAATTAAAACAACGTAGTTTCATGTATGCACTGTAC
The DNA here is from genome assembly GCA_013396835.1 of Psilopogon haemacephalus. NCBI lineage: Eukaryota > Metazoa > Chordata > Aves > Piciformes > Megalaimidae > Psilopogon > Psilopogon haemacephalus. The sequence continues at coordinate 128,573 of VWZI01020014.1, forward strand.
TGTGGAATAGTATATAAAGCCAATTTTTAACAAAATTTTAATGGCCAAGACAATAAAATAAGGGTAGATTTTCCTGTCAGGAAATATTTTCTACATGATAGTAATTGTGAATTCATCACATTTTTGCATTAAGCCATTTATAATAAGATGACTCCTTGTGCATGTGTGTGTATATATATATATATA
>VWZI01020014.1:128954-195645 GCA_013396835.1 Psilopogon haemacephalus
TCTCTTTTCTCTTTTCTCTCTTTTCTCTTTTCTCTTTTCTCTCTTTTCTCTTTTCTCTTTTCTCTTTTCTCTTTTCCCTTTCCTCTTTTCTCTTTCTCTTTCCTCTTTCTCTTTCCTCTTTCTCTTTCCTCTTTCTCTTTCCTCTTTCTCTTTCCTCTTTCTCTTTTCTCTTTCTCTTTTCTTTTTTTCTCTTTCATTTCTCTTTCCTTTTTTCTTTCTTTTTTTTCTTTTTCTTTCATTTCTTCTTTCATTTTTTTGTTTCTTTTTTTACTTTCTTCTGAACACTGCAACTAAAATATATTCAATAATATTTTAAAAAATATTTTTAAAAAAGAAAATCATGTGGACATGTGATACAGAGTTTAAATTAGATGGTATCCACATGGTCTGGCATAAGTGGCGGGGGTTCTTATCTAATGAAAATATCTTTATGCTTTGTCAAAATGTAGTGACAATGATCTTGCGACAAAGATACAGCTAAGCACAGGTATTGCTTGGATTCTGCTCTGCATTAGCAGGTTAAAACAGTGACAGTTTTTTGTAGCATGAGATATTTTCTCAGAGACTGTTTGTCTAACCTATATTCCCCTTCTTCCCAATTCTCTTTCAGATAGCGGTTCTGTGGATGAAAAGGTTTAAAATCACCTATTTACTATAGGGATCATGTATTTCGTTGATGTTTGTTTGTGACTTATTTGACCTGTTTGGTTCCTTCATTTTAGTTGTGAGATCTGCATGTTTTTCCCAGCTTTCCACTCTTTTGTTCTCCTTTGAGTGTATTGCAAATGTGTTGCATTTATAAACAGGATAACCCTCACTGTTGTGCTTATCATAATTGCCAGCATAGGGGTCTGCTACTGTCAAACACGATATCTGGATTTTTGCCTCTAATTGTCATCTGCACTGCATACACTATAGGACTTAAAGGACAACAATATTTGGGAAGCAATACCCTATCTTCCCATGGGTTCTTCCAGTGTATTTCACCAAATGCTGAACGCTACCAAAATACATTCCAAAGCAATAGTTACTCTAGCTTTGGCCTGGAGCTGACCCTGCTAAACATTTTCATGTTAGGTGTTACATGTTTGATGCAGTTAAATTTTGTCAAAAGACATTAAGAACAACTGAGTAACTGTACCTTTTCTTCTGGTCTTTATTAAAGGCTCGAATAGTAAGTGGAAGTTCCTTGGATACTTCCAAACTTTATGCAGTCCAGGCATTTAGTGGGTGAGTACCAATATGACTGTGAATTTTGTCATTTATTCTGCAAGTCAGCATAATAGTGTTTTTACTAAATTTTATTCTTATAATAAATTGAATTATTTTCAGAGGAAGATAGTATGTTTCAGTTTCATTGTATAGGTCTTCTCCTTCTAATTTAAGTATTTTTAAAAATAAATTAATACAACATTTTAGTTGCACGGGTCAACTGAATGACTTTTTTTCTGCTTTGCATACAAATATAAATGCCAGTTGAAGCTGTAATTTTGTTTTCTGGTTTTGCAAATCAGTAGTAATACAATAATATCAGTCAAATATTCAAACTCTAAAAGGCCAAGGGAAATAGATCTTCCAGTTGCTGAGAGTGAATATGGTAGAAACTTGTACATTTTGTTTGGTTATCTGCAGATGGAGTTATTTTACACCCAGTTCTAGGAATTCCATCCTTTGAGGAACATATAATCTTTCTTTTTTAAATATCTTTTTATTATTCTGTTTGGAAAGGAAAAAAGTGAAGCCTTGGGTAAAATACGTCAGTTACATGAGTTAATTATTTAAAAGGGACATTATCTTCCTGCTGCTGCATCATATAAGCACTGTTTGCTGTAGTTGTGCTTTGTTACAAAGACAAAATATTGAGGTCACGTTGTATAATTTATCTTCCATTTGTACATCTTAAAGGCTATGTAGCAGATTCTAGACACTATGAGGTTTTCTCATTTAAATTCCTGTTTTGGGTTTATTTTCCTGTAAAAGGTACTAATGGTATTTGTTAATATCATTCGCATGCTGCTGAAGAGAGTGATGCCATTTTCATTTAACTTAATCAGCTGCAAAACCTCTGCATCTCAAAGGCTATCGTAGCTCTATTTTAATCATACTTTTCTCTCTACTTCTGCATGCAAAAACTAATCCATAATTCTAGGATCCCTCAGTCAGCTGCAATCTTAGCTATGATTCTTTTTCCCTCTTACTTGCCCCATGAGGTATTGCTGTTTGGAGTGAGGAGAGATTCTTTCCCTCAAAACACTTAATACCTTGCTTTATCTATACAGAAATAGGTGAACTACCTCTTTTCTGCCTTAGCTTCCCTCTATTTTGTAGCATAGTGCTGTGAACCCACCTCGTGCACAGCACATCCCAAGTCCATGTCACAGATTGCAGCTCTTCATTCTCTGCAGTGATCTTCACTTGGCTGCATGAAATGATAGAAAAGCCTCTGTTAAAAGGCAAAAGCCCCACCTTTCCTGTTCTTTCTATGTCAGTATCAAATGTTATCTTTGTCTTTATTTTTCTTCTTCATTTTATAGAAGATGAGACACTTTAAAATTCATCCTTCAGGCACTTTTGAAAAGTACATGGAGGTCAGATGGGTTTTTCATCACAGATGTGAATCTAGAGTAGCACTGTTTTACTTCTTCCAGAAACTTGCTCTATAGTAATTTACTGCTTGCCTGATGGCAGTGATGTCAGAGACTGATAATTTTACCACATGGCCCAATCCATTCTGAAATTAGCTAATGGTATACAGATGGTGCTGCATGCAGATGATTACTTCTTTCCTTCAGTAGCATGTTCTGTCTGACAAATTCAAATAGATAACTGTATGCAGAATATCTTCAGCATCACTAAAAACAGTCAACGTTATAGGGAATTTCCTGCACTAAATAACTTGTGTGCCTTCAACTTCATCATGTTAGTGGGTTGTTGTATCTGGAGGGAGGAGAATAGAGAATTTAATGTATAACGTCGACTACATGAACAGTTTTTTTACATCTGTAATGTTTAATGTTCCAAAGACTGTACGCAAAGACTAATATATCACTGTCAATACAGCATTGCCCAGTTGGTTAGTTCTGGTAATGTAGCTGTTCTCCTGCTTTTCCACCAAATTTAATCTCACAATCCAGATCAGCACATTATTTTTTACTTTCAGCTGACAACTAGAAATCTTTGCATACTTACCAGCCTCTTAAATGTTATTAGAAGGATCAGTTTTGTTCATATACTGAATTTCTATTTCATATCCCCAAAGTCAAGGCCGTTTCAGTAAAGATGGAAGGAAAATTACTAAATATGCCATTCTGCTAGAATCAGGGTGAGGTGTGTGTTTTCAGCGTGCATATGTATTGTTTTCCTACTGGATCTCCAGTGGATTGTCATACTCTCTACATAAAACCAAAGTGTATCTTCCCAGACAGGTGTATATTTGTTTATTTGGCAGTGAGATATGAGAGATTGGTGGGTCAACCTTCCTGTGTCTCAAGTGGATACCATGCACCTTATTGTGCACTAACCTTCTTTTATGCTGTTACCTTTTAGCTTTGTCTGTGTACTTGAAATTTTTTTTTTTTATTTACTTCTGTAATTGCTTTCCTTAATATGGTGCTCCTAACTAAATATGTATATCGAGGGAGAAAGAATTTACAGCATTTAAAAATGTTTCAAACAGAATATATAAAATGTTCTACCCACACTATTACCATGAGTAATTTGGATATAAATTGCCTACAGACCTCCCACTCCTTCAGGAGTCCAGAAGCTATTAATTTATATCCTTTTTATGGGCCTATGTTTGCATACTATCAATGTTCAGTCTAAATGGCAATGGTCAGAATTGCTAAGGTAACACTTGCTTATGCACTTTCCCTGTCTTTCCAACAAACCCAACACAATATACACAGGCTGAAATCTTCTCCAAAGTCCTTCATATCACCCTTTGTGCTATGAGCATGACAGTTCAGAAATGTGTTTTTGGTTGTTGTCATTCTCTTGCTTTGAACCACACCCCTCAAACAATCCTGATGGCTCACACCACTGCGAGGCTCCTGCTATCTGCTCCAGCAAAACCCTTACAAAGTTGCTTTTCTCTCCATTTCCCTTTAATTTCAAAAAGAAAGGCAGAGTCATTGTTATCCCAAATTATGCAGATAGGTAACTATTGGATCCAGATAAATTCAAACTTTAATAGAAGTTTCAGAAATCCATCATAAAGTGAGAATTCTTACAGGCTTATGGGAGTGTAACTGGAGAACAATTCTGAAAAATAAAAGCAGTGATGCAGTTGTGGAAAGAAATATTATTTATCTCAAAAAAAATAAAACAGGGATTTGAGGTTTTACTGGGAGAGTGGATATTTGGGCTTGCTGGTTGATTTTGCTGTTTGGTTTGGGGAGATTTTTGCTTTTACTGGGTTTTTTTTTTTGTTTGTTTGTTTGTTTTTTGTTTGGTTGGTTGGGTTGTTTTTTTTTTGAGAATTGTTTGCCTGTAACTAAACTTAATCACATCAGGAACACAAAGAGAGTAATGATACTCAGAGTCTACATAAGGTAGAAGATAAAAGTGTAGCTTTTCTTCTAAAGATAATTCAAGAACATGTTCATTCATGTCAAAATGCAGAACACTAAGTACTACATAATACAAGCCTCAGTGATCTATAGGTGAAGCAACTGCTTCAGATGATTATTTGAATTCTACTTGTGGCAGTGGGCTTTGAAGTATGCTAATCTAGAAGTGAAACCTACTAATATATCAAACTTGTGGATGCTGAGTAGAAACAATATACAGAGAGTTTTACATTAGACAGCAGACTGCATCTAACAGTTTTTCCCCAGTTGTCTTATTTCTCTACAGAGTATGTATTCTATCAGTATTGCTGGAGTGAGGCAGTGCATTCAGTTACTAATTTAATGTTACATTATTTGCAGTTGAAATATTAGCCATAAGTAGTCTCATTTCTCCCAGTCAACATATCTTTGACAGAACCAGCTAGTAGAATGCATAAACTTCTTGATAGTAGCTACAGTAGTTTCCTGGTATTATCAGAGGAGATGGTGAAGCTCAATTAAAACCAAAATACTTCATTTCACTAATAATTTTACATATGACAATTAGAATGATAGAATCAGTCAGGGTTGGAAGGGACCACAAGGATCATCTAGTTCCAACCCCTGTGCCATGCCATGGGACACCCTACCCTAGATCAGGCTGGACAGAGCCTCATCCAGCCTGGCCTTAAATACCTCCAGGGATGTGGCCCCAACCACCTCCCTGGGCAACCCATTCCAGGCTCTCACCACTCTCATTGTAAAGAACTTCCTCTTCACATCCAGTCTGAATCTACCCACCTCCAGCTTTGGTCCATTAGTAATACTTAAAAATATTAATAAAATGGTCACTTCTTGGCCCCATGTTATTTTTAAACAAGTATTTATAGCATCATAGAATGCTTCTGGTTGGAAGGGACCTTTAAAGTCATCTAGTCCAAAACCCTGCAGTGAGCAGGGATGTCTTCCAAATAGATCATGTTGCTCAGAGCACTGTCTCACTTCACCTTGAATGTATCCAGGTTTAGAACTTTTATCACCTCTCTAGGTAACCTGGTCCAGTGTTTCACCACCCTCATTGTAAAAAATTCTTCCTTGTATCTAGTTTCAGTCTCCCCTCTTTTAGATATAGGGCCCCTTCAAGTATTGAATGGCTGTAATAAGATCCCCCCACAATCTTCTCTTCTCCAGGCTGAACAGCCCCATCTCAGCATGTCCTCATAGGAGAGAGGTTCCAGCTCTATAATACTTTTTGTGACCTCCTGTGGACCTACTTCAACAGGTTCATGTCCTTCTGGTGCTGAGGACTCCAGAGCTGGACTCAGTACTCCACCTGAGGGCTCACTAGAGCAGAGTAGAGCAGCAGAATCACTTCCTGTGTCCTGCTGGGCATACTGCGGCCCAAGACGTGATCTGTTTTCTGCAAGTATGTATTGTTGGCTCATGTCCAAATTTTTATCCTCCAATACACCCAACTCTTTCTCTGCAAGGCTACTGTGAATCACATCATCACCCAGCCTCTATTGATACCAAAGACTGCCCCAATCCAGTAGGACTTTGTAGGTTCACATGGTCCCACTTCTCAAGCTTGTCCAGTTCTCTCTGGATGGCAGATGCTGTGACAACTGCACCACTCATCTTGGTTTCATCAGCAAACTTACACTCAATTTCACTGTTTATGTAAATTGATGAAGATATTAGACAGTACTGGTTCCAATAAGGACCCCTGAGGGATGCCTCTTGTTATCGAATTCCATCTGGACATCCAGGCATTGACCAGTACCCTCTGAACGCAGTCATCCATGTGACTGAATAATTTGTAATATTGTCAGATTCATAGAGAAAAAAATTTGATGTTTCTGCTAAGCTCAACTTTAGCTGGAAATCATAATGAAGAGATTTCTAGGGAAGTACAGATTGAGTAGAAAATTGAGCTATTTAAAGAGAGGGAGGAGTGAATTACTGACTGAACATAAATTGCACCACTAATGTAATAATAAAATGTCTTTATATTATATACTCATCTGTCTTGATTTTGTCATTCTTGCTTTTCCTTCAAAAGTCATGGCATTCTTTTCTTTCTTCGATAACGTCATCAGCATTTTTAATGAAGACATCATATTTTCTCCCAGGAAAAGTCTATCAGTCAGTCAGGATTTAGGGTTATTTTTCCTTGCTATATGTTATTCTGTAGTGACAGTAAAAGGGATCCAGTACAAACCTCAGTTTTAGTCACACTTTATGTTAAAGAGCAGAATAGATTCAGTGATTGTATAGACATTGCTTGTCAGAAATAGCTTTGTGGCATGAGAATGCCTCTTACACATGCTGAGTTTTATTCACTGCTGATGGAACTGCTCCTGAGTAACAAAGAGCCCTGAGAATTGGTTTATAAGTTTGTCTGTTGGTCTCCATACATTTATTTTTCACCACCTCAGAAATGGTGTTTTATTTCTATTATGTTTTTTCTAATATTTATACACCTATTTAATGTCTTTACTGATGATCTGGATGAGGGGATTGAGTCTACCATTAGGAAGTCTGCAGACAACACCAAGTTGGGAGCAAGCGTGGAACTGTTAGAGGATAGGAGGGCTCTGCAGAGGGACCTGGACAGATAGGTGCAGTCCAGCGCCATGAGTTTTAGTAAGTCCAAGTGCTGGGTTCTGCACTTTGGCCACAACAACCCCAGGCAGCGCTACAGGCTGGGGACAGAGTGGCTGGAGAGCAGCGAGGCAGAGAGGGACCTGGGGGTACTGGTCGACAGCTGACTGAACATGAGCCAGCAGTGTGCCCAGGTGGCCAAGAAGGCCAATGGCATCCTGGCCTGTATCAGAAATAGCGTGACCAGCAGGATCAGAGAAGTCATTCTGTCCCTGTACTCAGCACTGGTTAGGCCATACCTTGAGTACTGTGTCCAGTTTTGGGCCCCTCAATTTAAGAAAGATGTTGAGGTGTTTGAACGTGTCTGGAGAAGAGCACCAAGGCTGGTGAAGGGGCTGGAGCGCAGGCCTATGAGGAGTGACTGAGGGAGCTGGGGTTGTTCAGCCTGGAGAAAAGGAGGCTCAGGGATGACCTCATTGCTCTCTACAACTACTTGAAAGGAGGTTGTAGCCAGGTGGGGGTTGGTCTCTTCTGCCAGGCACCCAGTGACAGAACAAGAGGACACAGTCACAAACTGTGCCAGGGCAGGCTCAGGCTGGACATTAGGAAGAAGTTCTATATGGAAAGAGTGATTGCCCATTGGAACAGGCTGCCCGGAGAGGTGGTAGAGTCACCATCCCTGGAGGTGTTTAAGAGGAGACTGGATGAGGTGCTTAGTGCCATGGTTTAGTTAATTGGAAGGGTTAGGTGAATAGGTTCAACTCAAAGATCCTAGAGGTATTTTCCAACCTGGTTAATTCTGTGATTTTGTGTCTGGAACTTACCATTTGGATCTACCTTATCTTCATGTTCTTGAAAAGAAAACTCTAATATGAGAACCCTGTACCAAAGAGAATTTGTATGGAAATATAAAGGAAATACATTAAAAACCTATGAATTCTTTCTCCTTTCTTACAGAATGGTGGAGGTGCATTGGAAGATGTATGCATGGGAGAAATAGATTATCTCCTGAATTTATAAGATAAGAGCTAGAATAGTGATTCGAAAGTGATAATGGTCTTAAGGCTTAAAATGAACTCTTTTATATTCTGAATAAGCCTTTTATCCACTCAACTAAGATATGAAAGGGATTTTTTTGCTTTTGTTAACTACAAGGTACTCTACGAGCAGAAACAGAGTGATGCCCTTGCTCTCTTCGTATATCTGTCAAAATTCATCAATAACTTGCAGTTAGTAGAACTGCTTACTCCTTACAGGTTAAGAATGATGCATCTAGATTTGCTCTAAGAGATCCAAGACTCTTTTCTCCTGCTGACTTGCTAATACCAAATCCAAATAAAGTTGTCCTCTTTGTTTTCAGATTTTTGTTCTTAGAGATCTGATGACTCTCTTATTTTTCAACTTCATTTCATTCTTCCTGTTAACTCTCAAATAAAGTGGTCTAGTTATCATCCACACCTCTAAGAACCTCAGAGCCTCCCAGGTTCCAATGCTTCTGCACTTTTCATATTGACCTAACTGTCCTTGATTTATATTAAAGTCTTTTATAGAATAATTCATGATCTAGTTGTGCAGAGGTAATTTTCTTGACTGTCATTGAAGAAGTTCTAATTTGAATGCTTCCCGCACTCAAACATGTACAGTCTGGGAATAGTTACACATTCCCATGGAAGTATTTCTAAATCCATGTAATACAGCATTTGCAGAAGTTATTAATTAACCGTAGATGGAAACGCAGTAAAAGTCTTTGGCCATGATTCCATGATGATGCACCATGCTGAAAGTTTGTTTACAACTACATAAATACAGGAATTTAAAAGAGAAATTAAGGGTTTGGGATATTCTTTGTAACATACAATCACACCAGTTCTACTAGGGTTTCACTGTTTTTAATCTGTTTTATCTCTTTCAGCTCCATAAGGTTTATATTCTTATTTGGATTAGATAGTATGATGCTATGACAATGACAGCCACAGAGTTGCATATTGTCAAAGGTAAACTAAGCATAGCATGTTAATACCTCATCTGGTTCTAGGAAGGTCTTCATCCTGTGTTTACAAATTAATTTGTCTTGTAGAACTCCTGTCTCCATCTTATAAATTCTCCAAGCTTTATAAAGATTCTGTTTTTTTCTTTCCCTTTGTGGTCACTTTTCATTATGGCCATGTCAATACTAAGAAGACCATTTACATAGACTTCAAGGATAGCATAGATTTCAAGTCAAGCCCTTGATTTTAAGGCATTGCATTAGTTCTGCTAAGGGAGCACTAGTCTTGAGAAGGATGTGCAGCTTTTATTCCTCCCTGAAATGTTGAGACCGGACTTTCTTTCTAGACTATCTTTGTGATATTCTGGATATTTAATTTACCTTACAATTTACTACTGATTTGCTCTGATGTAAGGATCAAGGACTTCAGCTAATGTAGTTTTGATACTGTTTGCTGATGCATGGGTTTTAATACTTTTCCCTTTTTTTTTTTTTTTTTTTTTGGTTTGTTTTCAGTTTAGGCCTTAGGAAATTATTTTAGTGTTTTGGGGCTTTTTGTGTGGTGGTTTGTTTATGTTATTTTGGAGTTTGCATTTGGAGGTTTTCTGCTGCCTTTTTGGGTTGGTTTTATTGGTGTTCTTTTTTTTTTGTTTGGGTTTTGGAGGGGCGTTATGTTTGACTTTGTTGTTGGGGGTTTTTTTGGGGGGGGGTTGTATCATGGGGATTTGCTTGGTTTCTTGTTTTGATTTGTTTTTCCCAAATATTGAAAGAAATTAAGGGAAAAATTTACAAGTTGAAAAGGTGGTGCATTGAGACCATATCACCCAAGGCTAGAATAAAATCATTTTAGCTGGGTAGCATTAGCTTGTAACATGTAGCTTCTTGTAACATGACAAGAAGCATGATGGGAAAGAGAAATTAGGTCAGAACTTCTTTGTGAACATCTTTCTTTTTTTCCAAAAGCTGAGATGGCCCCAGAGGCCTGTTACTACAATTTAGAATATCTGCTGTTCTGCTTTAGCTTGCACCTGGAGCATTCAACAGATTTGTGATCAGAAGGCAGAGGGAGACTCAAAGCTGTAGTCACAAAATCTGCTTTGCTTCCTCAGCCAGGATGTCAGCATTTTCCAACACATTCTAATGTGTTATTAATTCCTATATTTGTTATAGAAATATCATTAAGAAACTATTTCAAACTTTTCATTACATTAATGTACATACTCATCTGAGCACACAATCTATCAAAATTTAAGTGGGGAGAGTCCATAAAAATAGTCTGTTCTGATAGCTTCTTGAATTGGCCAGGATAACCGATTTTCTTCTATGAAGGAATTTAGCCTTTTTTTTATATATATATATNTTTACTCTGAATTAGTTCAAAGGCAGAGAGACAAAGGAAAGAAGCTGGTGAAGCCCAGCGCCGACCCAGAGCCGACTGAACTGCGCAAGCACACTGGCTTATCTGGATGTTTTGGGAACATTCTAAAACAACCTTCTTTCTTCTCTCTCATTCAAAACTGGGTGAAGGGACACAGTGTTTAATTTCTCACTCTCAGGCAGCAGTCTAATTTTTCACACAAATTTTCCAATTAGCTCAAACCAACACATCTAGGTATTACTTTTCTGGTATTTTAATATACTGAGGACCAAGAAAAGCTGTTAGCCCAATCCTGTAATTACTTCTATAATGCTGGTGTTTTCTCCATGTTAATATACAATTTTAAACCTCCAGTTTCAGTATTCCACTCTAGCAGAAATTATGTATTGATATTCAGGTGTGGATTTGTGAGACTTCAGACAGAGCAGGTGTCTCAGAATTATTGAGCATTAACTTGCAAGTTTCCATTTTTATGTTTTTACAGAAGGCATTGGCTACATTTTATGATTATAATATGCACTAAAAATTTTTTTCTTCCCTTCCTTAACCCTTAGTTCAGTCTTCAACAAATTCATCTGAATTTTCATGAGAGCAGACCAGCATAAGAAGTTATTCAAGCTACCTAGGTATTTTATTTATTCAATTTAACTACACAAATTTAAGTATGCTATAAAACAGAGTCATCTGACCCAAAATCTTAAAAACCCCAAGCATATAAATATCCCAGTAACTTAAAATGGAGATATAATCATCATGGAGTGATTTACGAAACAAAACCAATTAAACCTCACCTCTTCATTTTATTTGAATCTGTAGAGTGCCACAAATCTAAATTTGTAGTTCAGTCCTGTAAATGTAGGACTAAATCAGGTGGGGAGGGGGAAGTTTGAAAGTTTTTGACCAGTTCAAAATACACAGCAAAGAACATCACAATTTCCAAATAGGGGTTTGAATAACTTAGTAAAGGAGCAGTCCACCTACATAATCTGAAAGAAAATGCAGTTGATCAAGTTCTCATCTGAAAAAAAGGAACGGTCTATGTGTACATACATACAGGCATACATATAGACTGTCTGTCATGCTTTTCACTGTACAGAATACCTGCCAGGTATAGAACAGAAATTATTGCATGTTTTACTATTGGGAGTTGCATCTGAATTGCTACACTGAACTGTCAGTCTAGAAAAAAATTAGTTCTACTCAAAGATATTACTGTTTTCACCAAGAGTTAATTTTGAGTGTTTTGATTATAGCTTTCAAGTCCTATGTTTGTAATAAAGGAGAAAGAATAATTTAACTTGAACAGGAGAAAGAATAATTTAACTTGAACAGTGTGGGCCTGATGAGTGCTAGCAGGATCAGACTAAATAGAGTGTTGTTGCTGCTGTGACTAAGTGGAAACAACTTATTGTAATGCTTTAAAGCTATTTGTATATATGCTTTCTTTAGCATTTTACTAGCAGCCCAAATACTGGAGAATCTCTGTAGAGAGTTTTTCTAATTGCAGCACATACAGGTACAATCCAAACCATCATAAAATGTATGTGACACCAAAAGTAGGCATAATGCAGATCCAGTTCTCTCTGAAGAATTGCACCAGAACTGCATTCTTTTTGCGTTGAAATTTTTATTTATGCTTTTCTCTCCTTCCTATACAGTTGAGTTCTGGATGATATTTTGAACTAATGTCGGCTCCTAGTTTAGCTACAAATAAAGGAAAAAAAAATCAATTCCCTGGTATGTGAGTCTTAACTTGATGAAACTCTAAAACAATTAGTTTTCTGCTGTCTAGTTGCTTACAGAGATAAAGTGAAGCCAATTGATTCTGTAGGGTGACAGCTTATCTGATTAAGTATTTGTGTGTGAACCTAGCACATCACTGTATTCTTGCTGTATCAAAAGTGAGTCAAGGAAAATTGCCCCATACAAGCCCTAAAACAGTGAAGCACAATTCATCAACTGTAGGGAAAAAAAATTCTTTCTGCTGTCTTAGCGAGCTTGTCATGCTACAGGCAGATAGAATATTTCAGGCATCATCATATGTGCACTGACCTCACATTTGAGTATAGAAAAAAATATCCTAATGGGAAAAAGGTAAGAAAAGTAATTTCAACAAAACTGGGCAGTTGCAGAATGTATTAGAATATTTGTACCTTTCATTTTAAATTCTTTGCAGTACATAGAATAATTAATGATTCTCATGTGTCAGATCTATTTCTTTTATGCATTATTTTGTCATTTTGCCTACAAATATCTTTGGACTAAGAGGCCTCTCTGCTGTACAGCAAGTCATTGCTGGATCAGTCATGGCTGTTAACACAGCTTTTATCAAATGCAGTGAATAGCTCAGAAATTATTCATCCACTGTAAGGCCACTGATCTGAAAGCAGCTTTTAGTCCTCTGTTCCTTACTGCACTGGTAAACAATACCATGACCTTCTATCACCTAGAAATGATTTTAAAAGTAATTTCAAACTTAGCACCTTTCTTAATCAAATACATTTTTAAAGGACTATGACTACTTGTGGTGGTTCGGCAGTTCCCCACTCCCCCATGCTTTGAAATAACCCAGGCTAGAACTCAGATGGATGGAAGTTAATAAATAAAGCTTTGTATCTACAACTTTGCACAATATACAAGCACATATTTACAATACGTAACAGATATCTACAGATATATACAGTGAAAAGGTAATACAGAAACACCACACCCCTCCCAGAGATCAGAGTCCCCCAAGAGGGGGGTTTCTAACCAGCCTACCACCTTCTCCCCCACTTCCTAATCTTATCCCACTATCTTCTTACATGACAGGAAAGCAAGAGTAGATCGGCCAGGGGGGTTAGCAGCAGAAAAGTAGTTAGAAGTTATTCAGATCCAGCTACGAAGGCAGGGAGAGAGAGATGTGGCAGCCAGAGTAGCTCAAGCATCTCTGTTTTAACTACATTTGCGTTACTACTCTTAAACATTTTTTTTTTCTTTTTCAGTAAACATATGAATGAAGTAGCATCATCAGTGTTTTTCTTTCTCAGCCTATAGTCTAATTTCTTATTAAAATCCTCCAACTGATTCAAACCATCACACTACTTTGATGTTAAAACCAAGTTCCTGTACAAAAATACAGTTTAGAGCAGGACTATTATGAGAGAATATTCTGAATTCTGTTCTGTTTAAAGGTGTTTTTGCAAAGAAGAATATGTAACATTCTTGTTTCATATCATTAGTATTGAGAAATTTTTTGACCACTCATTTTTTCTGAAATCTTAGAAATAATCCCCTATCTACCTCAGAGTTTACAGAACCTAGGAATAGGAATGGATTCTTCCCATATATTGTTTTTATATGTTTAATTCAGTTTGGTCAATATGGATGAAAATGAAATTGCAGACTCCTGATGTTCCAAAATTGCCTTCAGCTCTTGCAGAATAAGAACTTGTCTGTGAACCAATAGGTAAACATGAGGCCTGCATTCTACTTTATTTTGTCCTTTAGGTAAATGTTGATATACATTGTGATGAGTATATAACAGTTGTGTTTATTTGAAGCTTTTGGTATGGAAAGTAGTAATTTCATAGAAACTCACATTTCTTAAAACACTTTAATTAATCCTCTAAAATAGGAAATAATTTTCTGTATTCAGAGTATTACCTATAATACAGTCCATAAGTGAAATACTGATTAACAACAAAGAACTTGGGAAACTACCTGCAAGAGCTTATCTGTTAACAATAAGCACCTCACAACTTGAAGACATCATGAGAAAAAATACCCAAAGACATTTTCAACTTACTCAGCTTCTGAAGATTTTGAACATTTTTTTTGCCATAGTCTTTTAAGAAAGCAATATTTTGAATCAGTTTATAACCCTTCACTTTATTCAGAGTGTGATGTGCACAGTGCCACTTTAAAGAAAAGGGTTTAAGGAGGTTCAGCATCTCTCAGGAACAAAATAACAATACATAACCTAAGGATGCAAACATCACTGGTTCATGTTTTAAATATAAAATATATCTATTATTTTCTTTGTAAGAGAAAGGGTGAAAATTAATTGTCAAACAGGATTTCACTGAAGAGCATCAATGCTTGAAGAGCTCGGTTCTCCTACTAGGAAATAAAATGTGCTCTCCTTCCAGCTTTATTCCTACCAGCTACCTGAAACTAGTTGTCACTTTTTATCACAGTGAAATGTGATTTGTTTTATTAAACTAGTTGGAAAAGAGATTGTGCTGGTTTGACCTAATTGGAGGATTTGAATGAGAAATTAGACTATAGGCTGAGAGAAAAACACTGATGGTGCTACTTCATACATCGCTTTACTGAGAAAGAAAAAACATTGTTTTAAGAGTTGTAACCCAAATATAGATAAGTCAGACTGCTTCAGACTGCTTTGGGCTGTGGTAGCTCTTGCATGGCTCTTTCTCTCTGCCTTTTGTAGTAACTCCACTAACTTCTTTCCTGCTGCAAACCTTCCTGGCCGATCTACCTTTGCCTATCTGCTGCATGAAACAGATGGTGAGATAAGATTGGGGATGGTGGTAGAGGTGATTAGAGACCCCTCTTAGGGATTTTGATCTGGGGGAGGGGTGTGTTGCTTCTGTATTACCTTTTCACTGTATATATATCTGTAAATACCTGTTATACATTGTAAATGTCTGCTTGTATATTGTGCATTGCTGTAAATATAAAGCTTCATTCCAGCCCACTGAGTCCTAGCCTGGGTTATTTCAAAGTGGGGGGGGGGGGGGGCAGATAACTCCTAAACCATCACAGAGGTACAGTTTATGGCAGAAAAAAAGGTGGTTGTGTGGAAAAAAAATACTGCATTTTCATCAGATAACTTTGGCACCACATGAAAAAGAATATGGAGTTATTAGGACAGAGGAAAGATAATTAAAATGGTTTATGGTGTTGGGAGATGTGAGCATGGGGCTTTAAAATATTAGTCTCAACCCTATTTAAATTTGTTGAGAAAACTTCTCAACTCCACAGGGTTTTGAGGACTTTAATTCATCAGCTTTGGGTATTGGAGCTTGTGAATATCAGTGGAAATGTTAGGAGATCTTTATCAAGATCTTTGCAGATGTATTGAACTACCAGATTAAGTGAATGGCTGTGTAGATGATCCTGAATGTTACATTTCATATTTTTGAACCCATATGAGGAATTAATTTCAGACTGTCTTTGTTTATTACAAGATATGAGAAACAGTCTTTGTTCCATCTGTGGAATTTCTCTCTGTATTACCAGCTCCAAATGTCTAATATCTAACTTTTGAGCCTTAATATTTGGCTGTTGTGATGAATACTTCATCACTGTAACATGATCTGCAGGAGCAAAGTATGTAGCAGTATTTTCTGACTCATTATTTGTAGTGCTAGCTTTAATAGTTAACAGTCCCCTTGATGCTAACTCATGTCTTGCATCCAAAGCAAAGATTTCAGTGCCTATTGGTTTTGCCTGGAATGGTTATTTCCACTTTGTGGTTTTGTAAGTTCATTTTGATTCCATCTTAGGGATTTGTCCCATTATGTAAAAGTACTCTTTGACATTAAAGATAGCTTCTCAAATTCCTTTTGCAATTTATTCTACTTGGAGAGCTGCCCATGGAATAGTCCATCAGCCAAGATTTGCTCTATTAACTTTCTAACTCTTTTACGTGGTAACTCTGCTTGTCTCACATATTTTAGAGCCGGGACTTTGTGCAAGAGAGCTTCCCCATTTCTCTGCAGATGAGAAACTGGACCTGTCCATGTACTGTTACTGATAAAGTTTCACCAGAACTTCAACATATGAGAATTACTGAAGGCAAAGAAATACCCCAAACAATATAGATACTATTTTGCCATTTTATCTTTCCTCGTCTCTGAGTTTAGATCGATTAAGCTTCACCCAAGCTGAGCTTTACAAGCTCCCAAGGAAGTACACTCCAAGAAACTTGTTCAAAGTAAAACATGGAAATAAATACTGCTACTTGCTGAGTCTGTTTCCCCAAGAAGTCTATAGAATAGCAATGGGACTAAATAGGACTCCATTTTATTCCAAGCGAGAGATAAAAGTTATTGTAGGCTTTGCCTTAAAAACAGCCTCAACAGCAAACCAGTCAAAACTCACCAACCAAACCTCAGTGATACAGAATTTGAAAAGTCTGTCTAGCCCAGCTTGTTGCTACTCCTGACACTGGCGAAAACCAGAAACTCTCAGGAAAGTGTAAGCATAGATGAATAGAATATCCATAGCATAGGATACATAGGATACTCTTCTAGGCTCCTAACAGTTTTTAGTTCAGAGATTGATTAAACTAAAGTTGGTGTCTTCTATTTGTAACACTTAATAATGTATTTAATTTGTCTTAAATAATTTAGGCTCTGATTTGTGAGTTTTGTTGCCTTACACTGATTTGTCTTGAAGATGCTAGCAGTGGAGATATCAGAAATGTCTGTCCCTAAACTGCTTACAGTCTGGCATATTAGCATAACCCAGCATTTCCATTTATATCAATATGCTAAACTTTAAATCCTGACAGCTGAAGTCTCTGATTCATAATTCCTTTTGGATTTAGCTGTAGCTGTGGAGCTGCAACAACTGTACACAACAGGCATTTAAGCCAGAGTTTTGGCTTAAATAAATACAGAATTTGTCAACTCTGCTGTGGCAAGTGGCTGTAATTAGGTCAGCAGAGGAGTATTTGGGACAAAATACTGATACTACAGAAAGTAAAAATTCTGACCTAATTTCAGTTAGGTCAGAATATTTCAACCAATGATTGTAATCTGTATAAATAAACCAAGGACTTTCACATGCTTAACTGTTTGTTCCAACATGTACAATTTTTATACACAGTGGCAGAGATAGAAGTATAAAAGCAACTGAAAAAGGTGTTTGAGACAGTACCAAACAGAAGAGTCACAGAGGAAAAAAGGTTGGGTCTTGGAAAAAGTATGGTATCTCAGTTTCACTGATACTTATAGTACCTCTGAATTAGACCTGAAAAAAATCTTCCAACATCTGCTGTAGAAAAAAATCAGGAAGATAACACTATGTTGCCTACTCTGAAGCATCAGGCAGATTGTTACTGGATCAGTATGTATTCTTTTAAATTTTACTGGTGTGACAGCCTTTTATTATTTAAAGTGGCCTCAAGGGTTTTTTTTGTTTGTTTGTTTGTTTTCAAGTTATGTGTGAGATCTAATAGGAGGTTTTAATGTGTGCGTAAAGAAAAAGCTCAACCAAGAAGAGAAAACAATTATGGTCATCAGGTAATTAACTTAGATTGTGAAAAATTCTGTTCTCCACATTCACATGGATTCATATGAGAAGATATGATTATGTATTGACTTAGATACTTTACTCTTTGTATGAAATATATTACTTCTAAACTACCAGTTTTACAAGTCCTTTTGATGAAAAGCTACTGTTACAACTTCTAAATTCATGGTAAATAGTTTTATGGAGGTATTTTGCAACCCTTCAATTAGTCTTTAATTTGTGAGGATGCCAGAAGAAAGTTAGCCGCATCAAGATCATTCTTTTTTTGTAAGAATCAGAACACTTGCCTTCTGTAGCAAATAACTGCTAATTTGGATTTTAACTGTAAATACAGATATGATAAGCAGTTTTTAAGGCTACAAACTTGTAAGTTTCAGGTCTTTATTTTCTCCTTTGCCTTTTCATCTCCTGCAGTGCTGGTCGGGGGCTATACGGAATTGATAGCATGCCAGACCTGCGTAGAAAGAAATCTTTTCCCATCGTTAGAGACGTGGTAAGTAACATCTGATGCTATAAAACTGTTGGTTCATTTGTAATTTGCCTAGATCTTTCTTTGTAATGATCCTTTATGCATGTGAATGATCACTCATCTGTTGTTTTATAGAAAAAGGTATCTTGAGAGAATGGATTGAAGCCAGGATAAGCGAGTGTGGCAGTTATGATGTACTAGATAAGCCTCAACACCTCATTGACTATTTAGATACTACTTGTGGAATCAAGTAGCATGCTTTTCATGCACTAATACAAGCAACTTATTTTTGTGTTGACTTAACTTATGGGGACAACTGTTATTGAGTGCATGGGATGCAGATTGACTTGATTTATTAAGATACTGAAAGAGGAAGATAGTTCCTTTTTTGAAAGCAGTATGAATGTTTTAAAGATTTATGCGTACTTTTTGTGTAAGATGAGGTATGTTATTTTAGCAGTCATTGTGGACAATAATAATCTTGGCAAATAAATGTCAGGAAGGTGAAAAGAATGGCAGTTACTTTAAGATTTATTCTGACTTCCAGGCTAAACAAGATTAAGTAGAATCTCTCTGATGTGAAGAATTTCAGATGCCATTCACATTTTTCTTTTTCTTTTCCCGGAGTATAAAGTCATAATTCAGTAAAATACCTATTTAGTCTCTGCTGGTGGTGAGCCCCAAAACCAATTTCTCATTGTAAAGAAATGATGGGGAGACAGGAGAAATAAATTATTATTACAGTTATCTTAAAAAGATCAATCTTTGCCAAATTGCTGAATGTATTCTCAGCTCCTCTGTTCAGTTACTCTACAGTGCTATACTATACTATGTGACTGTTCACAAAGAGCAAGGAAGCAAACATTTTAGAATATAATTATTTCTGGAATCATTGAGAAGTTCAGTTTATGACATAGTAAAGCAATCTCCTGTGAGATTCATAATATGCTGATGCCAAAACCTAATTTTAGTCAGTGACTTAATTCTCAAGTGCTTGTAAAATCTTCTATCGTAGAATCAGAGTGGTTTGGGTTGGAAGGGACCTCCAAAGGTCATCTAGTCCAAGCCTCTGCAGTGAGTAGCAACATCTTGCACTAGATCAGGTTTCCCAGAGGCCCTGTCAAGTCTGACCTTGAGTATCTCCAAGGATGAGGCTTCAGCCACCTCCCTGGGCAACCTGTTCTGGCGTTCCAGCACCCTCATGGTAAAGATCTTCTTCCTAACATCAAATCTAAATCTACTCTTTCATTTAAAAGCATTGTCCCTTATCCTATCACTACAGGCCCTCACAAACAGTCCCTTTCCAGCCTTCTTGTGGGCCTCCTTTGGGAACTAGAAGGCTGCTCTTAGGTCTCTCTGGAGTCTTCTCTTTCTCCAGGCTGAACAACTTCAGCTCCCATCAGCCTGTCCTCATAGTAGAAGTGTTCCAGACCTGTTCCTCCAGGTCCATGTCCTTCTTGTGTTGAGGGCTCCAGAGGTGGACACAGCACTCTGGCATGGGTCCAGCAAAGTGGCAGAATCACCTCTCTGGATCTGCTGGCCACGCTTCTTTTGATGCAGCCTAGGATGTTGTAGATGGTCTTTTTTCTAACGTTTACATATGCGACTATTTCATAAAAGTAAAAATAATATTGTTAAAGGTGAGTGCTATATCCTTTTGACACTGACTGAAATATATACCATTTGATACGGTGATTTTGATGCAATGAATCTATTAATAGTCTTTATAATTTCTTTCCTATCTCGGATGGATTTTTCAGGCGCTGGTAAGTGCTTTTATACTGATAAATGTATTCAAATGCTTAAAACTCAGAGATTTCATGAATGTCATACTGGAAAATAGAAAAACTATTTTATGCCCAAGAATTTGATCCCAAGTGAAGTCATGCCATATATGAATGTCTTGTCCTCAGCATTACATATTCCAAAATTATCAGAAAATAAAAATGTTTTTTAAATCACCTATGTATTCCAAGTATCCTTTCTAATGATACAAGCAAATTGTTTAGGACCCAATTGTGACATTTCCTCTGTGGAACCAAATATCCTGAGATAACTAGAAAAAGAGAAGTTGGAAGGTTTCTCTACTTTGAAACCCTATTGTATCAGCTAAATTCTTTAACCTCTCTTGTAAAAGGTGACTTTTCTAAAGCAAATAAAGATTCCCAGTCACTGTGGTGTAATTTATGGAAATAATTTATTTTTCCTCCAACTCCGGCATTTTTAAAGGTCTCTATTTTCAAAGTCCGTCTGCATTTCCAGTTTCTCTGCACTAGTTTTCATTCTTTGAACATGCAATCTCAATATAATTTTTATCCAAGTGGTGTAGATCTTTTTATAGTTAAATCTTTGACACCTATTTCACATTTTGAAAATCAAGTTTTCAACATCAGCCTTGGCAGACTTTACTAAGTCTCTTAGATAAGTGTTTTCACTAATGCACTGGGACTCTACTTTCCATGCTTGTTTTGAATTGAGCCATTGGAGAGGATAAAGCTGTCAGAATCCATCTACAGGAACAGTTCTCTTTGCTGCAGTCAAATACAAAAAGTTTGAACAGGCTTCAGTTTAACGTGAAGCCAGAAAAAAAGTCTAGTGGAACTAGACTTTTTTTTAGTTGAGACTATAACCAGAGAGGTGGAGATTAGCAGTGCTTAACTTATGATGGCCAAATCAGGGTAGTAATCTGTTCAGTCAATTTAAAAGTTAGCTACACTATTCTTTTGTCTCATGGTTTAGTCTTTGCTTCTGTTAATGAATGTAATCATATCAAATATTATTAGCTCTGTAGATAATTTCCAATTTAATTTGATTTAAAGATTATACAATTACTGTAATTAGGCAAATTTAATCTTTTGATATTTCAAAAATCTATTATTACTTAGTTTTAGCATTTCATCATAATAATTTAAGAATGATTGTGAATTCTTGCTGCTATTGTAAAACAACTGCTTGGTTCATACTGGTGAAGTGAACACACCAGGTGAAACAACTGCACATTTCAGGTAAAACAATAATGCACTGATACTTCTTTTTATGTCTTCATGAGAAAAAAAAAAATAATAGCCATTTATAGAGGCCATAACTTGATTATAACAGTTCAAACTCTTCTAATATTGAAGACATTAATATAAATTCAGATTTTGTACATTGTCAGATTAATCATTAAATAAAAGGTAAACATCTGGAATATTTTACACTAAATCTATTAATTTTTATTAACTCTTTAAATCCTTAATAGACAAGTTGAATTGAACAGTTCAGTATTCATATATGGCATAAATCATGAAAAGAATCAAACTGGGTTTGTATATTAATGAGTTTTAAAGTTCTAGTAACTTCAAATCATAATGATATTGTTACGTTCCTTCATTTCATGCTTGTGTTTTCCAAACACTAAGAATTAGTTGGGGGAAATAAAGAAATTATTGATGAGCTTGTTTGTTTGTTGGGTTTTTTTCCATGCAATTTCTGAATAACCTTAGTATTCAGAATGATCTTAGAGGCTGGGTGGAGCATGCTGTTGTTTGCACTACGAAAAACAAATGTGAAGTAGTAGTGAATGGTATTACAGTGGTGTCTAGTAATGATTGCATAGTTAACCTGAGCTGCCATTTCCTTTCAAAATCTGTTCTCTGGGCCTAATACTGCAGTTCTATTGAGCATTTCAGGATACGACACTTTTAAATTGAAAAATTTTAGGACATAACTTTTTTCTGACAATATCTTGTTTCTCTGTGATCTGAGCTAGATTGTATGGTCCTGCTCTGGCAGGGGGGTTAGACATGATGATCTCTTTGGGTCCCTTCCAGCCCTTTACATCCTGTGATCCTGTGTTTCATTTTGAGTGATTCCTTCCTCATTTCACAGAATCACAGAAGATTAGGGGTTGGAAGGGACCTCAAAAGAACATCGAGTCCAATGCTCCTGCCAGAACAGGATTACCTAGAGCAGGTTACACAGAAACACATCCAAGCAGGTTTTGAATGCCTTGAGTCTCCACAACCTCTCTGAGCAGCCTGTTCCAGTGTTCTGTCACCCTCACCATGAAATTTTTTTTCCTTCTACGCTCCCATCCCTGCACCACAAACAACACACTACAAATCCATGTTCCAAAACAATAAAGTTGATTAATCATTTATCAATTAGTGATTTGGGTTAGAAAGGATCTTAAGGATCATCCAGTTCCAACTGCCCTGCAGTGATCAGATATACCTTCCACTATATCAGTTTGCTCAAAGCCCTGTCCAACCTAGCTTTGATAAACTACCCATAGCTGCTTAAAAAGAAATAGTTGTGAAATTGTGCAACTTTTCATGCTGAAAACAGGTTGGGTTTTCTGTTATTTTGTTTCTTAGTTTTGGGGTTTTAGTTTGTTTTGGGTTTTGTTTCAGAATTTTTTGTCAGGTTCACTTCTAGGGCTAACTTTAAAATTAAAGTTAAAAATATAACAGTATTTATAAAGTACTACTTTTTAAAAAATCTTTTAAAGAAAAAGAAAATTGAAGGAAAAGGTGACCAGGAAAACTGAAAATCCTCTGTAAAAACAGAGTAAAAAGTGTTGCATGGCAAAGGCAGCATTGATAAAAGAGTAGCAAAATGTTAGCTTGACTGCTGTTTCCTCCCTGATACTTTAGCTGCTCAAGACAAAGTAAGTGAATGGCAGACTTGGTAAACTACAGAGTTTAAAGTTTAAACAAAAAAAAATTAAAAGAGGGGATTCTTGCATCACACATTAATTGTAATAGGACAGTGATGAATCAAATCAAATATTTCTGTGTCAGGGATGGCATCTTACACTTTAATTTGTTTCACAAGATTAATAATTTTGTGTCTATCTGCAAGTTTAATTATTATCTAGGGAAAGTTATTGAAAGTTTAATGAATATGTTCTCAGAGGAAAGTGAGCATTTAAAATGAAAATTATCATTCTTAATAGCTCTAAATAATTTTTTTTTTAATTGTGTAAGTTATGTCAGTGTTTAAAATTATAAAAGAGGAAGAAATTGGAATTGTCTCTCTATCCAAAGATTAATGATGCAGTTCCTTCACTGATGCAAGCCTAAATTGCTTCTAATTCAATATGTAGTTAACAAAAATAAGATTGTCACTGAAACTTTTACTGCAGTAGCTCTATGGTGGTGGACTACAGTTCACAGTTAAGGTGAAAATCTGTATCTTCAAAACAAAGGCAACAGGCTTGAAGTTAGTGCCTGCTTTATGTGATCACACTGCTAGGCTACAAGGGCAGCACATATGACAAAGCAAGTGCAAGCGTAAGTATACAGACACACCTGGAATTATTTAAAATAGGGAAAAGGATGCATGAGCCTAATTTTGCAGGTCAGATACAGTAATATATCAGTATAACTGTTAACATTTTGTACAGTGGAATAAATCTTACCTGTTTCTGTCTGACTGAAAGGACTGCTTATAGCAGAATTGATATTCAAAGCTGAAATACTATTTGGAAAACACACAGAACTCTTTTCCATGGGGTCTTTCTCCTTCTGATCATTGTAGACTAATTAGTTCTTGAGGACCCACTTAAATTAAGGGGATATTGCACTAAGGAAGATTAAATTTCCTTATTTACTGTATGTTCACATCACTTTGAGTGCCTTTTTGTGTAACATACTAGAGCAAAAGAGATTGCCTCTACAAACAAGGACATAGTCTTCACAGAACAAAAAGGTGTTTATATACCCATAGTGTCATGTGAACAAACGATGAAGGACTGAAATAGTTCCTCCCTCCAAGAACTGGAGTATTTATCCACATAGCTATTCACAGTATTGAATTAATACTATCTTTAAGGGGAAAATATTACTTTTAGCTTTCCGAAAGACATTTAAGACAACTAGCATTTTATACCTACTTAGTTTGAAAATACTCAGTGAGTTACAAGAAATTATCCAGACTGACAACGTCAACTGTAAGACTATGGCAAAATGATCTCTCATGTTGCTGCAGGCAGAGACAGATTCCAAATTAGGGCAGGACGCTTATCCTTGTACCACATTAATTTGGTTGGCAAAGTGGAAGAATAGTGACAGGCTGTGGTTTAAAAAAAAAAAAAAAAAGACTCTTAAACTTCTGAATAACAGGTTTTGTATTAGAAATGGCAGTTCAGCTAGGCACTGCTGAAAGAAACAGTAATGATGATGGAAAGTGTGCCTGTATCATGTACCAAAACCTTAAAAGTTACATGTTGCAAACACTGCCTGAAAGTTTTTGTAACTCCTCCAGTTTTGCTTAAATCCAAAAGCATGTTCAAGAACTATTTGCCTTCCATTAGATTCAACAGTTGGAGTTAGTGTAGTGTTTAACAGTTTTGCTTTTGCTTTAGACACTTGCAGCTCGAAAATCTGGTATTTCCATGGGCATGCTCATCCGGACATCCATAAACACTGATGAAATGGTAAGTACGGTTTGACTTCAAAGTGCTTAGAATTTATATCAGCCTTAGACACTCTAACTGGCTAAAAGTGAGTGCATAAACATTCTGTTTACTATGTAGGAACTTCCAGGGATCTTAAGCAGAATTTACTGCCTGATTGACAGTGATAAGACCAGGTGGCCTTCTGCTGACTCATAGCCATGACAGTCAGAAGACACTAAGCAAGAAACCTATTTTTACAAAAATGGAAAACCTTTTTGTTTTACATTGCTCAGCTGCACTATGCTTTACCTGCAGTCTTTCAGCATCTGTCTTCATCACACCATGAACACAAATACAGAATGAGAGAAATCTGCAAGAAATTTCTGTGGGATTTTTTTTTCCCTCCTCCCCAGTCCTTACAGGTGGCTGGGGCATTAATTGTTTTTGTAAATGTGAGTCCTGCTAATAACACATATGATTCCAGATGGAGAAATATTTAGCAAGAATAAGGAAGTGTTGCATTTTTCATACACTGTTGTTAAGCTCCATAATAGAAGAATGGGAGAGCAGAATATGCTGACAGATATTCTAGGAGCTGAAACCTGTAGCACAATAATATACATGTCCGTCACTGATTTGTTATGAACTTTTGTTCTTATATGGTAATCATAAAGAAACAATTTGGTACTGTCCAGAGATAGATTGATGAGGAAGGAAACAGCTGGCATTTGAAATGATATTTCAGTGGAACCAGTAATTATTTTGTTCTGCTGTCTCAAAATAGCAACAAAGGTTGATAGAATGATGAAGCACTTAAAAAGAAGTGTAAAGGCTGAGGGAAAATGATAGAGAACAAACTTATGCTGTGCAAGCGATGCAAAATAAAGACTTTCTCCAGTTATATTACAGCTGCTACGAAAATATGATCAGTAAAAGACCCTAAGATACTCCGTATGCATTACTAAAAGATGTAAACTAAAGAAACAAACAAAAAATTATAAGTTTCACTGCCTTTTATGACAATATTCATTTACATGCCTTCCCTCAGGCAGAAACTACCAGACTGTGATGTTGGAAGGCTAAAGTGGAAGTATTGGAAATAATAATTGCTGACAAATGCAAGACGAAAAAGAATAACTTAGACTGTACTTCAGTGGTTCTCTTCAGGATAAAAAAAATCAGCAAATCCCAATGGACAACTCAGTGCCAACATTTCTCCAATGCTTTCTGTCAATTGGGAGAAACTACTGAAGTATGACTCAGAAGAAATGGAAAGGGAAAAATAAGTTAAATCTATTGTTATGGAATTACACTTTTTGGGTTCCATTTGAACCATGCCATATGAAAAATTGCATTCCAGAAATAGATATTTCTTAAATTTTTATCTAAAGATTTCTTGAGCCCAAAAACAGACAAGAAATTTAGGCACTTCATCTGATGAGAAAATGTATAAAGCTAATTCAGAGAAATGAAAAAGAAAAGCTTGTCTTATGCCAGGTACTCTTTCAAGCATAACTGTAATAGTATAGCCCGAAAAACCACTTGCAGCTATTTTTTAAAACGGAAAGATAATACTTTTTCACTTAATCTGTAAGTATTCAGCAGAACTTCAGGCTCTGAAGCACCTTACAAATGAGTACAGCAATATTTGCAAACACAAAGAACAGACATTTTCAGGCATCTAACAATTCTCTAGATACTCTCCATAAAACTAGATGGAAAAGTACAGTCACCAATGAGACTTGAGAGAGAAAAACCTCTTTTGGGCAAGTTATTCCTCTGATTTAGCCCTTTTTTTTTTGTTTTTCCTCAGATTTTTCTGGAGGGAGTGTTAGCGACTCTGCTGGAAGCAGATTATTTGGCTGTTCAGTATGGAAATTCTTTGAACTAAGCCTTTTATTCAAAATCAAGCACCACTTACCCCAAAAATCCAAACATATTGTTAAATGCTTTCAGCTTTTCTGCCCAATGTTGCTGTCCTGGTATAAGATATTTATGACACTTAATTTCTCTGTTCTCAGGCACTAATCAAAACACCTTTTAAGCAGTGTCAAAATCTTAACTTCAGTGAGGGTTAAATATCTGCTTTCAGTTGAGGGCTGATTTATTCGCTTTGCTGAACAGAGACAGAGCTGTAAGTCCGTGAAAACAACACATTGATAACATTGCAAAAGTATCTCAATCATAGAATTGTTAGGGACCTCAAGAATCATCTAGTTCCAATCCCCCTACCATGGGCAGGGACACTTTCTGCTAGATCAGGTTGCCCAGAGGCACATCCAGCCTGGCCTTAAGTAGTGTATGACAGAAATAAACTTCACTTCAGTGGATAAGCAAACAACTAAATAATCCTTCTATATATTAAATGCTCCAGAGCTCAACAAATGGATATGATATATTTAAACAGAGAACAGTATTAGAAATTAAAGCTTCTGGACAGTAAGATAAAATTGTCCTTTATAGTTGTACTTTGCTTTATTAACAACAAGGAAAGGATCATGTTCAGCAGCAAACCAGTTTACAAATTCTGTCTTTTAACAGAAAACTTTGTTTACTCTCAGAGATGCTAGGAGCAAATGCCCATGAAATGCCTGGCCACAATTGTTTGGCCAGGTTTCACACAATGGATTTTGGTTTTAGCATGTAAATAGGAACTTCAATAAGAGCTATTGCAGCCTAAGATGCTTAACGTTTGGTTTTGTTATTTGTAGTGCTTGAACCAATGTATATATTCATATATATGTGTGTATATATATGTATATATGAATCTGTAGATTTATGGCTATACAGTAATGATTTTCACACCTTAGTGTGAAAGGACTGACCTCAGTCCTTTAACTGATGGCTCTTGGTGATAACACAAAATATTTTATTTTTAACAAGAGAACAGGTCTGCAATTGCTAGTACATTCATGGCAGATGTGCATTTAGTTGAAAACAATACAACAAAAACCTTAGGTCATACTTTTACGTTATCCTGAGTGCTACCTACACACCACTGAGAATTTTAAGAGTATTGATCGTTCTTGTGTGTAGGTAAAAAGCACTTTGGTGCTTAAGAAGAAAGTAGTGAATTTGGTATTATGAGAATACAGGTAAAATCGAACTATAAAATTGTCCCACTTCTATTTGATGAGGAGGTTATATAGACACTAAGTATTAAAGGATAGCACTATACATAATCAGAGTATATTTTGTGCAATGTGTCTAGGTTCCTATAGGAAGTATTTAAATACTCAGAAGTAATATACTTAGTACTTAAAATGCATCAGTTAATGTAATGCTAATGATTTTTTTTTAATTTCTGCCTTAAAATATAAAAAATACACAGGACTCTCATAGAATCATAGAATGGTTTAGGTTGGAAGACACCTCAAAGATCATCCAGTTCCAACCCCCCGCCACAGGCAGGGACACCTCCCACTAGATCAGGTCGCTCAAGACCTCATCCAGCCTGGCCTTGAACACATCCAGGGAGGGAGCAGACACAACCTCCCTGGGCAACCTGTTCCAGTGCCTCACCACCCTCACTGTGAAGAATTTCTTCCTAACATCCCATTCAAATCTCCCCTCCGCCAATTTGAACCCATTCCCCCTCATCCTGTCATTACAAGACCTTGTGAACAGTCCCTCCCCAGCCCTCCTGTAGGCCCCCCTCAGATACTGGAGGCTGCTATAAGGTCTCCTCGAATCCTTCTCTTCTCCAGGCTGAAAAGCCCCAACTCTCTCAGCCTGTCCTCATAGCAGAGGTGCTCCAGCCCTCTGATCATCTTTGTGGCCCTCCTCTGGACTCTCTCCAACAGTTCCATGTCCTTCTTGTGCTGGGGGCTCCAGAACTGCACACAGTACTCCAGATGAGGTCTGACAAGAGCAGAGTAAAGGGGGAGAATCCCCTCCCTTGCCCTGCTGGTAATGCTTCTCTTGATGTAGCCCAGGACACAGTTGCTGTCTGGGCCACATGTGCACGCTGTCGGCTCATGTTGAGCTTCTCATGCACCTAGACCCCAGGTCCTTTTCCTTAGGGCTGCTCTCCAGCCACTCACCACCCAGCCTGTATTTGTGCTTGGGATTGCACCAACCCAGGTGCAGGACCTTACACTTGGCCTTGAATTTCCTGAGGTTGGCCTGGGCCCACCTCTCCAGCCTGTCCAGGTCCCTCTGGATGGATCCCTGCCCTCTAGCAAGTCGACTGTGCCACACAGCTTGGTGTCATCTGCAAACTTGCTGAGAGTACACTCAATTCCTGTGTCCATGTCACTGACAAAGATGTTAAACAGCACTGGTCCCAGCACTGACCTCTGAGGGATGCCACTTGTCACTGGTCTCCAGGTGGACATTGTGCCCTTGATCACCACTTTCTGTGTGCGACCTTCCAGCCAATTCCTTATCCAGCGAGTCGTCCACCCAGTTAACTTTCTGACTTGATTCCAGCTTGTCTCCTGTTTCTGTATCCAGTCAAAACTCTCACCCAGGGTTCCTTTGTTTTCAAAGTGCAAGGCAAAATGGATAAATCAGTATTTTGCAAATTAGTTCATATTTGTATGTATATTATGATATTTTACAACATAGCTGCAGTTTACTTGTATTAAGCAATATTTAATATTTTTTCTTCCTCAACAGAAAATACATGTCTTCAAGAAAACATTGCAGGCTTTGATCTATCCAATCTCATCAACTACACCTCATAACTTTGAAGTTTGGACAGCTACAACTCCCACATACTGTTATGAATGTGAAGGCCTGCTTTGGGGAATAGCTAGACAAGGCATGAAATGCACTGAATGTGGTGTCAAATGCCATGAGAAGTGCCAAGACCTTCTAAATGCTGACTGTTTGCAGAGTGAGTATATCTTGACTGCAAAAGTTTTGTAATGCTTCACACCTTTTGATTTTGTGTGTAAACTCAGATACTTTGTGAAAAGAAGGGCCAGATTGTTAGAAATTAGTGGTGGCATGTTGGTGTTCATTGGCTGAGGAGCTAGCCAAAAACTTTATGAAATACCGGTTGTTGATTTGGGTTTTGTCCTTGTAACTTGATAGATGTTCTTGGTCAATTACAAAATAATGTTTGGTAGCATTGGTATATTATTTTCTTTCCACTGCCTCTAGCAGCATCTGGAGCAATTTGTAACATGACTTAAACTCTCTTCATTTTATTTACCCCTGAACACAAAGATAATAAAATTATTCCTAATACTTGTAGTTACATTAATATGCTATAGAATAGTTAAAATTTTAATCAGGATCTTGTCCCCTCAAAATACCGAATCATGTATGTTTAAAGGGGGAAAAAAATAGCCAGAAAGTATTTTGGGACTAGAATTAAGGTGAAACAACTATTTTCTTTCCTTTTTCATTTTGCTAAATTGATTCCAGTCTCCTTGCATTCTCCTCCAAAAATACCTGAGGTGCATTTAGACCATACTTAAATTACAAATCATTTAATAGGCACAATTCTGTACAATTGAAAGTAAAGATCTGCTCTTTCTGATATTCTGAATGTGGAATGGAAGGGGGTTTACAGCTCTGAAGTTATTCCCCATTGTTCAATGTTTCTATATTCCTGAGTATTTACCTAGCTTCTGCACATAGAAAAAGTACTTAGATATTCCAGTCAGGTCTTCTTCTACTGTGCTGTCTATGTGAGGAGCTGTCGTAAAGGATGGATTTTCATGATTCACGTTGTTGAGGAAGTAATCACGATTTCCCAGAGCAACTGACCCCGTGGAGCATAAATCAATGACACATTTCTAAATCAATCTGCTTAACCGTGCTTAATTGTGATTCCACACTATGATTGAAACTGGGTTGTGTTCGACAGCTAAGCTTTTGACATAGATTTGCAAATGAGAAAAATCTGTTTTGAAAATAGACCATTGTAAAAGTATATTGTGCAGCATTAATATGATTACTGCTGGTGAGTCTTCAAAACTGTCTAAAGAAGATAGTAGTGAGTATCTTCTTCAGTTAAGTGCAAATATCTTCAGTTACTTGGACAGTAAGAAAGGAAAGTATGGTTCATTATGTCAGTTCCTGTTTTCTCTTATTGAGTAATTGTCCTATCTCATTCTAGGTACATTTGAAGACTATCCAAAAGTAAATAATTACACATCAGCCCATTGATTTCTCTGGTTTAGTCATTTGACACCACAGTTCTGCTAGGAATCACTTGGCTTTTATTACCTGGACTTAGGGACTTGAAAATGAATTACAGGGATGACAAATGTTTATATGTACTGATAACAGGATATGTTCAAGTTACTTACCAAGTACCTCCTCATGAAGTTGATGGAGGAAGAAGGAAGTAGAAATAGCTTTCCCAAGTTTCCCAAGTTTAATCTGTTCTTTTATGCACACCTTGTTTAGCACTATTTATGTACAGGAGGAAAAAAGCATGGAAGAGAGGTACAATGACTTCTGATAGTCTCAGGATGCAATGTAGGATTTGTTTTGTTGAAGGCCCTCAAAACAAATCTATATGGATCACAGTGAATCTATTTGAAGCTAACCAACTCCACATTCTCCAAGGGATTGGGCTATTGCTAGATTTGGAGCTACTTTACTACAACTCTCATATGCTGCTCCCTGAAAATACTGATCATATTCTGTGGCAAAGAGATATCTATCAAGTGTTCTATACTTGGGAATTCCTATTTGCATGCATAATGGTCTAGAAATAAAGCATAACTGAAACTTTCTTCACCAGGACAGACTTCTTTCTGAGAATTTAAATGAATGGCATCTCATATTCTAGCACACTGCATCAGAAAAAAAATATTCACTCCATGAATGAGAGAGACGTATACAAGACATCTTGATTTACGAGAAGTGTAATTGAAGTATCACAAAGATCAAATTAATATGAACATCATAAACCATGGCTTTCTGCTTGACAGAACTTTTTTGTTGCTGTTAGTTGGGTTGTTCTTTGTCCCACCAAACATCTGTGTAAACCCTCCTCCATTCCGCAAACTTTTCAACCTAGTTTCTGCTATTTGAGAAAGTCACAGTTCAAACAGGAGTAGTTAAAAATGCTATTTATCTTCAGTTATATTGGGAGAAAAGTGAGATCCAAGGTGATGTCCCTGACAGTATCAGTGTTGTGAGTTTCTTGTAATCCTCTTCTAGTCCATGAATTTTCATAATAGAGAATGCTTAGAAAGATTATTCTTTCTGAGGCTTCTTGAAAATTATGACAACTCACATCACTATACACACTGGGAAGCAACATTCAAACTAGCTAGGCCTAAGTGTGATACCTTTGAGTTTTGTTTTGTATGACCTCTGATTTGGTCACAGGTCACTTCCTTATGAGCAACGTTGCAGGGACTGATTTCAGGTGTTTATGCTACTATGGAGGTGCTCAGCTGTTGTTAGTGTCTTTTCTGCTGTGTGGTTAAAAACTTTCATGTGATTCTATATTTATATGCTGATCACACTTCCTCCTGTGCTACCCTTCATGCTGCAAGGAAATAAACTGCTGTTAATTTTCTAAGGGCTGAGCTGCTTTTAAGGATGCCACAATGGTGCAGATAGCATGAGAAATATATCCATCATTGCAATAGTTAAATCTGGGCTCAACCTGAAGAGCTAAAAAAGACACACATAGTATCCTATCTTCCTTTTCACTTATCTGGAGAAAAATTCAGTCCAGAGGTTTCCTGGACCATATCACCAGTGCCCCTAAAAAACATAAAAGATGGTCCAGAGTCCTATATTGCACTTTTTAAACAAATATATCAGGAATAAGAATCTGCAATACATAAATAGGATTGTCAGTAATCTGTTGTGTAAACAGTTTGGATACACTGAACAAATGAGACTTGAAAAAGTCAACCTCTAGAAGGCAAACTGCAGATTTAAAAATATTTGCCACTCCTAAGGATGCTATTCTTCCTACTAGTATACACATGCTTTTGAATATCCTGCCATGTTTTTTGCAACAGAGAGTTTGCTTATTGCACTAGTTTGAAAATTAGATGCATGCACTTTATTTCATTTATGTTAAAATACATTCCATTGAAGAAAGTAATTGACCAGTGTAGTTAGTTAAACCTTATCTCTGACAGCTGATGCTAGCCATCTGATAAAATGAAATGAATGTGGTTCACTACCATTATTTTTATCAGCGTCAGACTTTTGGCCATCTCATAATTGCTAGGACACATTGGCCTCCAAGCTTCTATGATTTTTTTTTTTTTATATATATATATATATAATGATTGCTAATGTCGACTGTAGAAATGAATTAACATCTCAAACTCTTTAAGGTCAATATCTTAGCTTGTTCTAAATTAGCTTTAAAACAAATCAGTAGTACTTTCATTACAGCTCTCATCTTTAACAAGATGTCCCTTACTGGTAATAGGTGTAATATTAAATCAGAATCGATTTTAATCTTGTTGAGTTTGTATTAGTCTCTAGGGTAAAAGGGGCTTGTTAACTTCCTCTACAGTATAAGTTACTATATTGACTTAATTAGTCTGATCAATACTGCATGAAAAAAAAAGCTGTTCATATCCTGTCAGCAATAGTGGTTGTAAACATGGGTGCACTAAATAGTTTAGTGTGAGTAGGAGACTACTGATCTTTCAGTAAAACTTAGAGGAAGTGACATTTTAATGTGTATTTCAATTTTATCTACACTGTCTCAAAAATCAGCAAGGTTTTCAACAGGAATACATTTTTGCCATTCAGTTTGTATCCATGGTTTATCATTTGATTATGGTGTCATATCTGTACTTTTTAAGGAAGGTGAGAAACTAAGACAAAATTTTTAAATTTATTTGATGTCACATTTTGCAGGCAATAATTTCTTTCATGATAAGAGCCACTAAAGAACTCTTTAACTAGTATTTGGGTTCAGGTAGCATTTACTTCTTTTTTTTACTAATTCCTAATTTTTCAGTGTAGAAAATCCTTAATCTCTACAGCTCTGATTCAAAACAGTTAGGTACTCAAACCAAGAGAATGTCAACATTTCTGGACATTTAATAGCCCTGGAAGAAAAAATATTGAAGAAGGCATATCATTCAGCCTGCTGATAGTACGAAATCACTGGTATCTCATCCCATGCTTTTCCAATCTTATGACATTATGCCTTCCTACTTAGCTATCTCTTTATTCGTCCTCTGATACACTAAGAAACCTTCAGACACAATTAAAGCAGTGAAGAAAACAAAGTGTAAAATATTTGTTCTGTAAGACTTCACTGAACTCTTATGCTGAAAGAATGACCCCTTCTAGCTCTAATGGTGTGTTGGTAATTCCTTTAGTCATTGGAAGCTGGGTCCCTCAGCAAAAAATGCTGTCAAAAGAATATAGTGGTGTTTGATCATATTGTAGAGAAGAAATTACGTTCCCATTCAAGGAAAACATTGATGATGCTACTTCACTCATAGTTTTACTGAAGAAAAAAAAGAATCATATTTAAGAGTTCTAACCCAAGCATAGATAAGTCAGACTGCTTTGGGCCATAGCTGCTCCTGTTGCATGGCTCTTTCTCCCTTCTTTTTGTAGCTGGATCTGAATAATTTCAGTAACTTCTTTCCTGATGCTAATCCCCCTGGCTGATCCTGATGCTAATCCACCTATCTGCTGCATAAGACAGATGGTGAGATAAGACTGGGGAGGGAGGAAGGTGGTAGGGGTCTTTGAAAACCCCTCTTAGGGACTTTGGTCTCTGGGAGGGGTGTGGTGTTTCTGTATTACCTTTTTACTGTATATATCTGTAAATATCTGTTATGTATTGTAAATATCTGCTTTGCACAATATAGTGCAAAGCTGTAAATATAAAGCTTCATTTATTAACTTCCAGCTGTCTGAGTCCTAGCCTGGGTTATTTCAAAGTGGGGGGGGCGAGACAGGGAACTGTGGAACCACCACTCTGCAGAGTTAAAAAAATCTGTTCCACTCTCAGTCTTTCCAGAACCTTCTTTGTGTGTACTAGACACAAAGTACAGTATTTCTTGCAGAAATACTCTGGTTGGTTCCAGTTTTAGAATTCTTGGAAGACCATTCCCTTTATTCAGCTGCAGCCTCAGTACAAAGCCATATATATTCTTTGGGAAGCAGGACATGGAAGATTGGCTTAAATAGCCATCACAAGATTTCACTGTTAACATGGAGCTTTGTGAAACACTCCTTTCTTTATGCATGATGTTTAAAGAAGGGATATAGTGCGCTACTGGTCCAGACCAAAGATTTCAGGTCAGTGTTACAGAACTGCTTGACAGTACAGGTAGTCCCAGACTAATCTAAATGCTTAAATCAAATGTAATGCTTTTGTTCAGTGTATTTTTTAATGTTTCATTAAATGGGCTTATGTGATAATTGTTTTTATGTTTTATTTTCCATTAGGGCAGGCAACAAGCATTGAGATGAATCTGGTAGATGTCAAAAAAGTGTCTGAGGCTGCTATGTCTATTTCTTCCAATTGTTCATTAGATTTTCAGTGTGGGAGAGCATAGCAGGAGTCTAGATTAATGTCCTTACTGCCAAACTGAAAATGCTTTGAAAAATGAGGTGTAAATATTACCTGGTCTAAATACTCTTTCTACTAATTTTTGAGAGATTTTATCCTCAGGAACCAAGTATCATTTCTTGTACCATCCAACTCCAAAAGAAGAAGGGTTTGAAAATATTTTTAAGTCATGTCAATTTAGGAAAAAAGAAAAAAAAAAGAAAAAGATTTTTCACGCATGTATTATTGAAGTTTGACAAGTAACAGAGGCAGAGCACAGAGCAGACAGACACAGATAATGTACATTTCTACACAACTTTCTGGAAAAATCAGTATGCCCAGTTATGCAAGAAACGTTACTCATGTTTGGATGTTTTTACATTACTGAGTAACACTGAGTCAATGAACATTTCAAGGTATAGCACAAACATAATGGAAGTTGTGTATTAACATGTCATATTAAAGTACTGATAATTTTAAGTATCACAAATAATAAAGGTAAGAGGCTTGATATTATGCTGATGAAACGTATCTCCTTTGAATGCTGCGGTACTAAAAGTTGCTTGGAGACTCTAGAAAAGAAAAATACCTAAGACGGCAACTTTGTAATAAGAGTATTGACATTTTCTCTCATTTCAGGAGCTGCTGAGAAAAGTTCCAAACATGGTGCAGAAGATAAAACACAGAATATTATTAGCGCTATGAAGGAAAGAATGAAGATTAGAGAGAAAAATAGGCCAGAGGTGTTTGAAGTGATCCAGGAAATGTTTAATATTTCCAAAGAAGATTTTGTACAATACACAAAAGCAGCAAAACAAAATGTTTTGGATGGGACATCCAAATGGTCAGCAAAAATAACCATCACAGGTAAATTTTCTTCTGAGCTGTTCATTTTAAGGGCTCTTTCTTTTCTAGTCACCTGGGTTAGGAACAAGATTTATTGTGATTAGAGCTGGAACTGTGTGTTCTGTTGGCTACTTGGTGCATCTATAAACGTTTGGATTTATAGCATGCAAACTGGGGGAGCTTTAAGTTGCAGCTGTTGGCAAACCTACTTTATATTCCACTGCTATAGGAGGGAAGACAAGTAAATGATCCTGTATCTCCTGCATCTCCAACCAATGTCCCCTGTGTAACCTTTGCCACCAAGTGCAGGAGTTCACAACTGAATTTATGGGGTTTTACTGACAGTAATGCTAAGAACATTGCAGTTTGCAATTTCAGACCCTTTTAGTTTGAAACGCATCACCCATTCTTGTTGCTTGAGTTGCAATGTGTTCCAGTTTAGTGAAGCTGAGCCAGGGAAACGGGTGCACCCAGAACATGCTCAATATTCCTTCCAACTACATTAGTTTGGTTGCTCATAAAGATTTCTAAATCCACTGACTTTGACATTTCAGGTTTTGAATTAAAATCTCAGCACAGAAAATCTAAATTAAAGCTCAGCTGATAGGTCAGCCTGACTTTAAGTGATGTAAGGATAGAGACAAGTACAGATTAAACTGAAAGACCAAAGAATTGAAAAGCAATAATGTGAAGGACTCTGCATCAGATGACTTCAGTTATATTTCACATCTAAATTATTCTCAATTTTGCTTTAATATCACAAGAAAATAGTACATCCTCTTTTTATATTAAAAGTAAATTAAGTATATTTCTGTAGGATTTGTATTGTTTCTGTTATGGAGGATAAGGAGATAAACTTCAGGAACTCATTTAGCTTTAGCTAGTTAGTTTTGCTAAAAATTAGTGAAACAAAAGCTGTATTTTAAAAATAAACACTAGTGTATACTTAAGTAACATACAGTTTTCTCACTGCTTAACCGCAGCTTGTACAAAAGGTATGTTTAAGTCAGTTCTTTGTGCTTGATGTTTCACACTTGTACATATGGTAATATTTCTAACGCATTTTACAGGATATTTTGCATATATCCTCTTTTCTTTATGAAGCAAGAGAGAAGGATATGAGACTAGTAACTGTGCAAATATTTTCAGACTTTCTGTCTGCTGGGTAAACATCACTTTCCTAGTATTGGTACAAAGCTCATTTATATTGCTGAATGACTTGGTTCTTCGCTTTTAGAAGTAAAACTTACACTGCAATGTATAAGTTCTGCAGAATCGTTACCTAATAAATGAATCAGAGAATTAGGAAGTAATGCTGGAAGGGATTTCTGATATGTATTCAAACCTTGTGCTAAAAGCAGTTAGATTAACTTGTGCAACTTTGTCAAAGTTAGATTTGAAACTCTCCAAGGATGGAAATTCCACATTTTCTATGGGAAATGTCTCCTGCTTACTAGACAACCTGTTTCAGTTATTAACTGCTCACATTGTAAAACTGTTTCCTAAATATCCACCTGGATTTCTCTTGCTGCAGCTTGCAGCTGTTACATCTGATTGTTTTACTGTGTGCCTTTGAGGAGAAGCTACCTTCACAGAAACATAGAATAGTTTGGGTTGGAAGGAACCTTGAAACATCATCTAGTCCAACAACTTTGCAATATCCAGGGGCATCCTCAACTAGAAGACCTTGTCCTGGAGTTAATTATCTCTGTGATATACTTTCTAGGTGGTTGAGGACTGCAGCCTGATCTTTAAATCCTTTAATCCTTCCTCTTCTCCAGGATAAGCAAATGCAACACCATTAGCCATTTTTTGTATATTGTGTGCCCTAAAGTTGTACAATTGGCAACTTTCCTTTGGACTTTCTCTAGTGTGTCAGCCTCTTTTACTGGAGCATTTCAAAGTCCAGAAACAAAATTTTATTTGGACATGACTTCACAGGTGTCAAACATACGCAAGTAAACACTTCCTTCAACTTGGTGACTACTCCCTGAAGAGTAAATGCAAGGCTCTCTCTTCCTGAGAGAATTTCCCACACAAAGTGAAGAAACTTAGAGTCAAACCTGAAGTAATTGCTGTATCTTAGAGAATGGTAGAAAGAGAACCTAGGGTTTCTGAAGAGCAAAATTCATAATCTGTAGTGGGAATAGCAGCAGTCTTTAATTGATGGAGGTTTAGAGGTGTGCCAAACAATAAACCTAAGCCATGCTCATGCTAGGACCTATGGTAAGTGTTTTATCTGCAGGCTTGTAGGATTGGTAGGCTGCAATTTGACAGCTCTAGCTTCTCCTGAGAGTTCTAGTTTTATAAATTGTTATGGGAAAATCAAATTGTGTGTACTTGTATTTGTGATACAATGCATATGCCTTAACTGTACACCCACTT
This sequence comes from Psilopogon haemacephalus, assembly GCA_013396835.1. Taxonomy (NCBI): domain Eukaryota; kingdom Metazoa; phylum Chordata; class Aves; order Piciformes; family Megalaimidae; genus Psilopogon; species Psilopogon haemacephalus. The sequence continues at coordinate 167,281 of VWZI01020014.1, forward strand.
AACTGTCAAAAAGGCTGACAAATACATAAACAGTTAATGATAATTGATCTAGACTGTCACCCTGTCTGTGTTTAAATAGGAAGTATTCTGAAAATCCTCGCAGTTCGTCTCTTGTACGAGGAAAACAAACAGCAACATCACAACTATACCACTCATGTTAAAATTCATAATCCACACCACAGATTTCTGAAAACTGGAAGATTTCTTCTGGAAATTCTAGTTCAGATGTTTGGAGAAGCTTTGGGAATTGGGGAATGGAAATTTTAGGGAATTATTAGACTGAAGTCAGGTTATACAACAGCATTATATTAACTGTCATGGTGATTAAACCAGTTTGAGAAGAGTATCTGAATTATGCATCACAAGAGAAGTATTTGTTTTGTCCTCTGTAATGAATTTTTTTAATTTATTACTCTATTAAAGCTCATTTGTAAATTTTATGCAGTCCAGAAGGGTAGTTAGACAAGCCTTGTCTATCTTCAAAGTAACAGCCACTACAAAAATTCATGCAGAAAGCTTGGTTTAGAGACTCTTCTGTTTGAGGGCTTTGTTTCCTGTTGCTATTGTCACTGTCTCATTTATTTTTTAGCAATGAAGCTATGAGGGTTAAAGCACATTTATCTCCTATTTTTGCAGTTCTTTGTGCTCAGGGCTTACAGGCTAAGGACAAAACTGGCTCAAGTGACCCATATGTTACTGTACAAGTTGGCAAAACCAAGCGGAGAACAAAGACTATTTTTGGAAATTTGAATCCAGTATGGGATGAAAAATTCTATTTGTAAGTACAGAAGATACTGATGTTTCTTGCTTTTTAAAAACTTGCATTTAGGTCATAGAATACTACCAAGTTAAATAATTATCTGTTGTCTATACTATGTATATTCATAGCATTAATAAAATAGCAAGTTCTGAATGGGGATAGTATAAAAGTTTAATGTATTTTTTCATATAGTAATCATACATATCATAATTATGTCTTAGGGGAATCTGTTAGTAATGTCTATGTATTATGATTTTTTTTTTGGGGTGGGGGGGAAGGAACTTCAGTAACAGATTTCTGACTTTGACTTTACACACTAAATGTTGGCATTAGAAATGTTTTCCTATATCTTGGATACTGACCATGCAAGTTAAATGTAGTTTTATTCAACATTACTATTATCCTAGGTAAAAGTGGGGAATTCCATAGTAACTGGTATGCTTCAGGCTCTGGGCTGGGTTGTTTGTAATGTCTGTTCACTCCAAGGCTGAGCGTTGTCCAGAAAGCTGATGTGGGGAAAGTGGTGCAATCTTTCTGACTCCTTTCTTTGGCCCCAGCCTCTGAATAGTCTCCTGTATAGTATGTTGTCAGCATACCACAGAAGTTCAACCCAGAATGCATAGTAGACATTTCAGTCTGTAATACGTGACAAAGATCTGAATATGATCTCATGCCAGTTCTAGTTCTGGTGATGTTCCTAGAGCTTCTTTCAGAAACAGGACACTCCAATTCACAGGTACTATGCTGATCTTTTCCTGAAAATACTGTCTTAGAATACAACACATTCCTAACTGAGAATGTGACCAATCTGTTAAGAGTTATCCTCTCAGTGTTGTAGTTTAACTCCAGCTAGCAACTACACCGCACAGCGACTCACTCACTCCTACCTCTTCTCTCAGTGGGATGGGAGGAAGAATCAATGAGAAAAGTAGAACTCATGGGTTGAGGTAACAGTTTAATAAGTGAAATACAATATAATGAAATACAACAACAATATAAAAAATAGAACAATAATAATTGTAATGGAAAGGACTATAATAGGCATAAATAAAACCGAAGAAAAGACAAGTGATGCATGGTGCAGTTGCTCACCACCTGCTGACTAAAGCCTGAGCAGCAGTTGGGCCCTCCCAGCCAACTCCTCCATTCTATATACTGTGAATGACATCCTGTGGTATGGAATATCCTTTTGGCTAGTTCAGGTCAGCTGTCCTGGCCCAAATGCCTTCCAGCTTATTGTGACCCTGCTTTCTGGCAGAGACATGGGAAATGGAAAAATCCATCACATAGGGCAAATGCTACTGAGCAACAGCTAAAACATCATCATGTTGTCAGCTTTTTTTCTTGCACTATATCCAAAGCACAGCTCTACATCACCTATTAGGAAAAAACATTAACTCTATCCCAGCTGAAACCAGGACACCACTCTGCATGTAGCAAAAATATTTCAGCATTTATTCTTTCTCAGCATGATTGCTGCATGCCATAGTATGTGATGTGCACTTAACTATTGCTAAAGTCAATTAACATTTTTAGTGAAAAGTAACTTTATTTAGGCAGATTTTTTAAAATGTTCAGTAAAGTTCTAGTCTATTCTACCCTGGAAGAACCTGCCACAATATTATCACATAATGTTAGTAGGTATTTAGTGGAAGCTGTGTGAAAACACAGTAAATTATGAAAATAATGCATTACAATAATAAAAAAAGTATATACCATTTCAGTATTAAATGTAATGGTTCCATTTACATTTTTACTGAGAACATGTTCAAATTGTTGGCATATTGTAACAGTCTAACCTTTTGGTAATATGTTGCAAAAGTCTATGTTTATGCCAAATGGTGTTATTCAAAACTGGAAGTTCATTTCACACAATTTGATGAAACCTTCCATCACTGATGATAAAAATTATGTGCCTTTTTTTTTTTTTTCCTGAACAACCCTGAATTTAAAAAGCAACAGAAGAATAGATCAGGATCCTGCTTAGCTAAATTATTTGTGTTGCATAGTATCAAAAAGTTGAATGACCAAGTCGGCAAATTTGTTAACACATTTTAAAATGTATTTTCTCAAAGATTTGAGCAGGGCTCAAATATCCCTGAAAGCTTGCAAATATTTTGTTGTGTTTTCTCACTCAGCACTAAATGTTGCTATCATCTGCTGCTCTAGCAACAGCATTAATAAAAATCATCCAAACATTACTAATAGAATCATAGAATGTCAGGGGCTTAAAGGAACTCCAAAAGATCATATGGTCCAGCCTCCCTGCCAGAGCAGGATCACCTATACCAGAACACACTGCAATGCATCCAGACAATTCTTGAATATCTCCACAGATGGAGACTCCACAACCTCTCTGGGCAGCTGGTTCCATTGCTCTGTCATCCTCACAGTGAAAAAAATTCTTCCTTAGGTTCATATGGAACCTCCTATGCCTCAGTTTCCACCATTTCCCCTTGTCCTGTCACTTGGCATCACTGAGAAGAGCCTGGCTTCATCCTCCTGGCACTCAACATTTACATATTTATAAACATGAATGAGGTCAATAGCATACAGCTTCTGAATAAGAGCTTTGAACTGAGTACCTTTTCAATAGCACTTGTATTTTCTTAAATAAACTTATCTCCGTGACTTACTTAATACACTGGGTTTCAGTTATATGAGCATTTCTCAAGTGCATTAAATAAACTATAAAAGTTTACCCATAAGACTAAATCTAAAGTACATCAATATAACTGTTTAATTGACTCAGGAAGTTTCATTTAAATTAAGTTCTTCTAGTAATATTTGATTGCCTTTTTAAAAGTCAAATACTAATCATCGTTATAGCTCCTCAATGTTGAATTGCAGAAATAAAATACATCTCAAAATCTTATAGTCATATATTTACTTATAATATCAAATATCAATTTAAATCTCCTAATCTGCTCTAAAACATGGACTTAGAAAAACTCTTTGCTCCCCACTGTGCATTTGCTCTGTCATAGCAAATGAGTGAGGACAGCATTCTAGTTAGCTTTATCACATATCATCCAAATGTTGACTGTATAGTAAGCAGATCATGAGTTTCTAGAACAACATAATGTAGCCTGCTAAATGACCATGGAAAGACAGCATAGATTAGTATTCCCTAACACCAAACAACATTGATGTAGTTTAGAGACCATGATAACTGAAGTCTGTGTGTTGATCTGAGAAGCTGTTCATCTGCTTCTTTTGAAGATTTCAGTTTAGAGTGAGAATTTCTAGTAACTAGTTCAGACATCCAGTTGTCAATCTCTGAGAGACATCCTACTAATTAATTATCTCACAGTCTCAGCCCCAAAAAAGAATACCTCTAAGAACTAATTTAAATGATAAATTATTTGTTTAGCAATGATATTTTCAGCTTCACAATGAAATGTTTGCTCAAACTCCTATCAATCCAAATTAATTTTTTCTTTTTGTTGTAACAATAAAGCAATGCAAGAAAAGACATAATTAGTCTCATTCTACTTTGTCAGAAAGCACAGTCTGTGACCACACTGTAAAGAATTGGATTGCCCAGACTAGAGAAGAGACAAGTAGTGGAGGTAAGGATGTCTTTAAACACATCCTTTCTCCTTCAAAGAGGAAAGGAATAATCTTGTTTTCAGGCTTGCTGTTAAGTACAAGTAATAGCCACAAGTTCCATTCAGAAAGGCTTACATCAGACTTCAGAAAACATTTGCAAATAATGAAACTATTATTCCAGAAGGACTAGATAGATTTCCTAAGAGACTGTAGAATAAGAACAGCATGGACAGACTTTGCATAGCAATGCATTGGGTGTATTTGCTTCTGATTTGCAGTAGTGACAATAATAATAATAACCATGAGGTTAATAATAGCAGTAAATGTCTACCTGAACTTCATTCTGTTGTTGTCTTCCATGACTGTGTGGTTCCTTTATAATCACCATCCATTCCCAATCTAGACCATATAGCATCCAAGATGTTTCCATGTAGGAGACGAATAAGAATTCAGCAAGGTTCAATTCCTGGATTGTTTTATGTGAATTACCTGTTATAGGACATGTATTCTTTTTACTACTTTGTAAGGGGGATTACAAAAACAAACAAACAAAGCTAACAAAAGAACTCCCACAACAAATCAAATCAATTCAAAACAAACAAAAACCAATAAACCTCCCCAGATGTCTGCTTTTTAAAATCTTTGCTATGTTTTGAGCTATTTTTTTCCATATGTATAGTTCACACAACCAAGCAGCACTTTGCTGTTTGTATTTTTAAGTAAGTCTGTGTTGACACACTGAGTGAATTACATCACTTAAAAGAATAAAATATTGTTTCTAAATGGTCTGCACCTGAAGAACTATCCACCTGAAATAAAGATATGAATATTAAATCTTGCTGTGGTTAGTATTGTAAAGTGATATGTACCATGTTTTCTTAACAGGCCATAGTGTGTGTTTGTGCAAAAAGTGCAGGTACTTTTGTAATGGGCTAAACAGAAGCTGTCAGAGAAAGGAAATTAAACCAAAATAGAGAAAAAATGTATATTTCAGTTACCATAGACCAGCATGATTTCTTGTGTTCTTCCACGGGCAGACTGCCTGTTTTCAGCTGACGTTGCCTCCTGAAAACAAAAGATCTTTAGATTTGTCCATCAACACCCAGAGTCATCTGAAACATAGGTAAATCATGTTTGCTCTGGTTTTGAGATTGTGGCCATTTGAGCTAGATTTCTAACTCTGACATAGGAAAAAGTAGTGAAGAGGTGAACATTCTTGAGGTAGGCTATATAACAGCAACAATGGATAAATTAATATAATTTAATTGGAGCATCAAGAGCCTTATGTCTGGAACCACAGCTTATTTGGTCTTTCGGCTGTTTACTGCTGAGCCTGCTGCTGTCTTTCCCCGCTGCTGTTTTGGCTGCTGCTTCTGCTGCTTTCACCACTGCTTGACCCCTTCTCCATCCTCCTTAAGGTTATATATATAATTTTGATTTATTTTTTTCCTTCCTCTTTTGTTGTAGTATATTCTTTTCAAACTGTCTATAAGGAAATACAATTTCATTTTTCCTGACTTTCTAAAAGAATTTGTGTTGTAGTGAGTTTATTCTACTGGGTGGGGGATCCACTCTAACCCAGTACAGAGATTTATGGAAAGTTATGTAGGTGAATATTATTTTGATCTTGGAAATCCTTATTGGAGAGCAGAGAGGATGCTTATAGAAGAATCATCTCACACTTAGATATTTTTTTTAATAGCCCTTTTTGCTAATGCTTCTGGAGACAAGAATAAGGCCAAGCACATTTTGGAAAGGAGGATTAGGCACTATATGAGAGAATCAACTAAGATACTTTTAGAGAAATTTAATCTATCTGTGAATCATTATCCCAGCTGTAAAATTAGAATAAGAATAGTATAATGCTTTCCTTTTTTTTTCATTTCTGTCATATTCAAGGTTCTTTTTTTTTAAAGGACCTGATCATTTTCTGTGGCATGGAAAGGTTTCAAGAGAGCCCAAGACCAGTTCTAAACAGATTTTTCTATCTTACTATAACACAAAATACTTTTTTTCCCACTTCTTTAAAGTTCTGATTAAAAGTACTGTATGTCTGATTCTTGGACTACTCATTTGTGAAATGCAATGCAAATTAGAAGTTAATTTAGAAAAAAGATGAGTTCTCTTAACAGAACAGATACGGTAATCAGAGTCACATAACTGCCACACCAGTGATGGATCTCCCTATGCCAGTGTAGAAATCCTGTTTAGTGTTTCTATTGGATGTACAGCTAAGTGCAATCCAGGACTATAGCAATGTTAAACAACAATTCATAGCCACATTTCAGGGAAATTAAATGGTTTCTAGATTTAGCCTAGTTTCTTAAGACAAGGATTTTTGTCTGCTGCATCTGTGTCTTCCTATATGTCATATGGCCTTACCAATAACCTTGGAATTTTGTGGTTGGTCAGAGAAATTTCACAGACTGTCTAATACTACACCCATCATGCTCTATGGAAATAAGGAGTCAGGCGGAGATAAAATCTTAACAGCATCCTCAATATGAGCTCGCCTCATAATAGACACCAGAGAGCCCACATGAAGGGCTAATTTATGAAAATCCCAATTATGGGTGAAGATTCAATAGGTGATTACACTTTGTTAGATTCAAGAAAAGCCAGTCATAAGACAAGATGAAACTAGGCTTCATTAGTTTTGCTAATCACAGAACAATGTGGGTTTAAATTGCCAGAGATATCTGCAATGTTAAAATTTGGAGTGCAGACAGACACAGTCATTTCTGTGCTACTGAGTGATGTCACAGTGAGACAGAGCAAGCAAATGCTGCGTGTGCCATTTTTAGTGACTGTTTTGCCTTGACAGTAATAGTACCATTTAAAGCACTTTGTACTTCCAAAGCCTGTTACCACCACTAATGAATTCTTAGAACACCCTTGAGGGAATCCAGTTGGGAGATAAGTTATAGTATTACTGTTTTAATGCTGGAAACACTGAAACAGGTCACTGAGCACTGGTAGTGCTTGGAATAGAATTCAAGAATTCTTAAGCTAACATCAGGCTAAGACTTTTCTGAAGATGAAAGCTTACTGCCACAATACAAATCAAAGACTTGTCATATACGAAATAGTTTACTAGTTATACTGAATGGACTTAAAAATTCTGGGTCAGTACAGATTCATCAGGTGATATGGCTTCTAAGTGATGCCAGGTCTGTAGTAGCTATTAAATATCATCAGAAAGTTTTTCATCACCAGACTTCTGCAGCAAAGGGATACCAATGGAGTCATCAAAAGCCAACACTGAACAGTAGCAAAGAGCCTTTATTGTGGCTTATAGGAATAAGAAGCAGTAGAGTCTTTTCTAATTGTGGGACAACATATCCAGGATGGTTTTGGAAGTAAAACTTTGTATCTACTATTATCTCTGCAGATTGCAAGTTAAGCCACCACACTCACTCATGCATGTAGTATTTTCTCAAATCCACCTCAATTCACAAGGAGTTAGTAAGCCACTTAAATTTTCAAGGATTTTTTTATTGTATGACATTGTGTCCCTGCACTTTCTCCTTACCAGGAAATGGAGGTCTTGAAGAAAAATAATATATATTTTTAAGAAAGCAGGTACTTATTTCCCTAGGTTTTCCTGGTTGCCTGTTTTGTACATACTTGATGGAATTATTTCAAAAGCTTTCTGCCATATGCTGGAGATATTTTCTAAGATTTTCTCACTTTTTGTGTTATAACATTCTAGGCTACTGCTTTTATGGTCTACTGTATGCACTATTTACCATTCCTAAATTAATAAATCTGATCCAACTGTATCTTCCTAAGATAATCGTTAAATTACGTATTGTAAACTTGAAATTTTAATAAAGAGTTCATGACATTCAAGAATAAAATGGATACATATATATATACACACATATATATATTTTTAAAATTAGGTCAAGTTATTCTCTTTATTATTTATACATACATGACATGTTGAGGGGTAATGGGTTTAAATTGGAAGAGGGGAGATTCAAACTAGATGTTAGGAAGAAGTTCTTTCTAGCGAAACACTGGAACGGGTTGCCTAGGGAGGTTATGGATGCTCCCTCTCTGGGGGTGTTCAAAGCTAGGTCAGATGAGGCCTTGAGCAACCTGTTCTAGTGGGAGGTGTCCCTGCCTATGGTGAGGGTTTGGAACTGAATGATCTTTGAGATCCCTTCCAACCTAAACCATTCTATGATTCTAACTGTAGTTTTGTCCCTGTCCTTTTATTCCATTGAGTGTTACAGGTTTGTATTCTGTCACTTTGTATGGAAATTGAGGACAATGAATTAGACAGGAGTAGAAATGTGTTTAGCTTATGTATCAGTCCCATCTTGTGTTTTATTATTATTTTTTACAGTGAATGCCATAACTCTACAGACAGAATAAAAGTGAGAGTATGGGATGAAGATGATGACATCAAATCTAGAGTAAAACAACATTTCAAAAAGGAATCAGATGACTTTCTTGGGCAGACTATCATTGAAGTAAGAACACTGAGTGGAGAAATGGATGTATGGTATAATTTAGGTATGAATTTTACTGCCTTTATTTTTTTAAACAAATTTAGGTAGAATCTTAGTATCTGTAGATTTGTGACAGCAGAAATGTATAGATTTGGTGCCAATATGTAACTTCTTAAATATTACAGGTTGATTTGAAAATTTTAAAATACATTTCCCTGGGTTTGATGGAATGTTAGGACAGTTACGGAAAGCAGGATAATCACAATAATTATATATATATATATACATACACATATATAATGTATATTTTAGTGTAAAATTAAAAACATGTAAGAATACCCAATACTTCAGACTAGTCTGTTCATTCACAATAACATTCTCTAAGAAATACATCTACCAAGGCATATAGAAAAATCTAGCAAATACTTTTCTGGTTGTCCACATTCATTTAATCACATTTTTAAAGTAAATAAATTATGGATCATTCTGGGCATAATCATCTTTGGTTTTCGCTGTGTTACCCCTGTTGTTCTTCAAGAAACTCACTTGAGTTTTCTGTTCTCTGCATGACAAATGTGTTTACATGCAGAGTCACATACTGAAGACAGCCTGCTGGTGCTCAAAATACTCTCTGTTGTCTTTAATTACTGCACCTTCTTGTCTGGGCAGGTTTTAAGTATCATTCTTTAAACCAGAAATAAATCAATGAAAGCATGTCTCAGAATTTATTTCCTTTATCTAAATCTAAGCATATAACTGCTCTTTAATTGTAAAAGTCTCTTTGGGTGCACTAAATGTTCTGGAGTAGCCCTTTAAAAGTTAATTTCCTATAGTCGATAATAAAAATATGATGATTTTTTTTTCTCTAGGTTGCCTGCTCTCTGAGAAATACGGGTGAATTATGTGACATAATTTGCTGAAATTATAGAGCATTCCTTTCCTACTTAACAGTACTTGCTTCACTGTCTAGTGTTTAATTTTTCTGTGACAAATATATATGTGTCAGGGAAGTAAATTTGATTTCCTATTGACCATGAAAAGAAAGTCTTGCTTTATTTCCTATTTATAAGAGTTTGTAAAGGTAAGATAATTGGGTCATTATGAATTCTGAATTTTATTCCTTGAAAAATGAAACTCATATAAATGCAAATATAAATTATTGTAATATGGATTTTTAAAACAAATCTTGCTGAACTTATTTGACTGGAAGGAGTTTAATAATAATACTAAAAAATCCACATTCTCTGTGAAAGGAAGAATCTAGAGTGAAAACTTCTAAGTCAGCATCTTAAAAATATTGGTAAATAGTATACAATAATTCTATGGCAAATTTTATTTGGATACATACACACATTGACACAACTGCAGTATGTCACATCATACAGAGCAAAGAGCTGTGACATACTCAAAATTCCTGAATTTGTGAGATACCAATTCTTATTAATTTCACTGTTCATTACAACCCACATCACTGTGCTTTTTGAAATAATCATAAATATTGTAATAACTATTGACTCAGTTATGCTGCTTGGGTGTATTGGAAAGGTGGAAACTGAAGTCCTCCATGAGCCCAAAATATTAGATATGTCGTATTCAAGGATTTTTTTTTTTAAGGACCTGATCATTTTCTGTGGCAAGGAAAAGTTTCAAGGGAGCCCAAGACCAGATCTAACCAGATTTTTCTATCTTACTGTAACACAAAAGACTTTTTTCCACGTCTTTGAAGCTCTGATTAGAAGTACTGTATGTTTGATTCTTGGACTACTCATTTGTCAAAAGTTCAGTAACCTTCCCCATGAATACATAACTACATGGACTAGTACATACAGCATAAGTACAGGTCTTCATTTCTCCCCTGAGATTCGTCTTAGCTCTGTAATTGAGATGTGCCAAGAACACTTTGAGTTGCTTTCAGACATAGTCGTTCAGGTTGTTGCTAAAGGAAAAAATCAATAGTGAAAATAATCTTTAGAACAGATACCAGATAGAAAATAGAAATAATTTCTACTGAAAAAGGAAAAGTTAAAGCATCTGAGAGTTAAAGGGGATCTGATCAATGTGTATAAATATATCAGGAGTGGATGTCAAGTGGATAGGGCCAATCTCTTTTTGGTGGTGTGCAGTAATGAAACAAGAAACAATCATAGAATCAGTCAGTGTTGGAAGGGACCACAAGGATCATCTAGTTCCAACTTCCCTGCCATGGGCAGGGACACCCTACTGTAGATGAGGCTGCCCACAGCCTCATCCAGCCTGGCTGCAAACACCTCCTTGGGCAACCCATTCCAGGCTCTCACCACTCTCATGGTGAAGAACTTCCTCCTCCCATCCAGTCTGAATCTTCCCACCTCCAGCTTTGCTCTATTCGCCCTAGTCCTGTCACTACCTGATAGCCTAAAAAGTCCCAGCCCAGCTTTTCTGTAGGTCCCCTTCAGATACTGGGAGGCCACAATAAGGTCACCTCGGAGCCTCCTCCTCTCCAGACTGAACAGCCTCAAATCTTTCAGTCTGTCCTCATAGCAGAGGTGCTTCAGCCCTCTGATCATCCTCATGGCCCTTCTCTGGACATGCTCCAGCATGTCTACATCCTCTTGTAATAGGGGCTTCAAAACTGGATGCAGCACTCCAGGTGGAGTCTCACCAGGGCGGAGTAGAGGGGGAGAATCACCTCCCTCGACCTGCTGACCACACTTCTCCTGATGCAGCCCAGGATGTGGTTGGCTGTCTGGGCTGCAAATGCACACTGCCAGCTCACGTTGAGCTTCTCATCCACCAGCACCCCTAAGTCCTTCTCCCCAGGGCTACTCTCCAGCCAGTCACTGCCCAGCCTGTATTTGTGCTTGGGATTGCCTCTACCTAGATGAAGGACCTTCCACTTGGTCTTGTTGAACCTCATGAGGTTGGCTTGTGCCCACCTCTCCAGTGTGTTGATACAGTGGATACAAACTTGGACACAGAAGATTTCACCTCAACATGAGGAGAAACTTCTTTACAGTGAGAGTGACAGAGCGCTGGAACAGACTGCCCAGAAAGGCTGTGAGGTCTCCTTCTCCAGAGACTTTCAAAACCTGCCTGGATACATTCCTGTCTGGACTACCTCAGGTGATCCTGCTTTTGGCAGGGGGGTTCAAGTCAATAATCTTGCATGGTCACTTCCAGCCTCTGTGATTCTGTGATTGGGCAGCCTGGTTTGAATGTGGCAGCTGAAATTTTTAAATTTTATATTCTGATATTTTGCTTCATGCCCTGAACTATTTGTGATTTATTGAAAACAAAAATAGCTCGTTCTCAACAGCAGAACTTTCTGGCTTTAAAAACCAATCTTATTAATCTAGAATGGTTTATAAAAGCTTTTCTCATATCATATATGTATTTTAGACAGTTACTAGTTATTAATGTATTATTTTTCTGCTCTTCAGAAAAGCGAACAGATAAATCTGCTGTCTCTGGTGCCATCAGATTGAAAATCAATGTTGAAATAGAAGGAGAGGAGAAAGTTGCTCCATATCACGTGCAGTACACCTGTTTACATGAGGTATGTTGACGAAGTTAAAGCAAACTATACAGAAATTATCATCTAGTTGCGTGAATAAATTTCTATTTAGTTGTATGTTATAAGGCTACAGAACATTGGAACATGGAAACAAAGAATTGTTGCTATGCCTGAGGACAGGTTTATTTTAGATTTCCTGCTTTGCTGATATCAGGTTCAGAGTTGAAGGCAGAATAAAGTAACACCAACTGATAATTCCTACTTTCTGAAAGCTGATAATACAGGACTGGAAGCTTAGCAGTAGTGTGCATCTACAAAATCCCATTGTCTGCCATTTGTAAAACTGAATGTTTGGGGCATTTGTCCTCATAGATTTTTTTTTACCTCATATTACAAATGTTTAGATCTAGGGGGGAAATGGAAAAATTCTATTACTTTAAGATAATCTATAAGGCAGTGTAAGAGGGAAGAGTCAGTATATGTTTGATCAGAAGTTACAACAGGTTTCTAAAAGATAAGACCCAGGAAAAACAGAGCTTTCAAATATGCCCATGAGCAGTAGGGAAAGATGGTATGTAACAGATTCCAAAATAAAGGAGGAGCTCTGTTCTCCTTTGTTCAGCCTTCTGTGACATCCTAGCCATACGTCACAGAATTCTGAACCCAAACATACCAAGAGCCTAGGTAGCAGGATTGGAGCAGCACCAGTCTTACCACCATGACAGTGCAGTTCCTGGAGGGGATGCCTACCTTAAGAAGATAAGTGCCTGCCAGCTCTGCAATCTATGCATGTCAGGAGTTTGCTGGTCAGTTGGATAGGGTGAATATAACTTGCTCTTTGATCAGTAGAGTTACTTGGCATTCCCTGTCATATACATTTCTCTCTATGATTTTAGTATTTGAGCTATAACAGTGTTGAAACTGTACCCAGAGTGGGGTACCCATGTGTGAGTGCATTCTCTGGTCCCCAAAGAACCCACTGAAACAGGCAGTTATGGGCTAATTAGGAAAAATTAAATTAATTCAAAGTTTTGGAGGTTTTTTTTGTTATTGAAAATAGGAAATAAAATCTGCTGCTCAGATTGTGTATACATGCAGAGCCAGACCCTCTGAGAAGCATTATAGAATATGAACATCAAATTAAATACTGGCTTTGGTCCTATGGTTGCTAAACCTGAAATTATTGCATGCCTTTTGCTACCTTTTGCAGTGTTTCTGATGGCTTTCCTCTAAATTACAGTTCTAAAATAATGAATTTGAAATTTATTGGTCACAGGTCCAATTACAGTTGAAGCGCTATATAGTAGCCATTATCACAATTTAATTCAGTAGCAAGGGCATATGATAAAGATGATAAAGTTTCCATGTGAATTTATGTTGCTGTCTCTGTGCCATTAACTGACAAGACATAGATCAATGTGCTGGATCACAAATCTGCAACACCGTTACAAAAATTACGTGTAGAACCTTGGGGTTATTTGTTTCACAAATGATGACTAGTTAGTGCCAGTCTTCAGAAAAATAGTGATTAATAGAAGACTGAAAATCCCCTAACAACAAACCCTAAATAAAACAAACCAAACAAACCTAACAATGAACATAATGATTACTATTTTATAGGACATGCTTTCAGAAGGTCACTCAAAAACCAAAACTTCCTTTTTGAAACATTTCTCTCATTTAGAATTTATTCCATTACTTGACGGAAGTTAAATCTAATGGTGTTGTAAAAATCCCTGAAGTGAAAGGTGATGAAGCATGGAAGGTGTACTTTGATGATGCTGCACAAGAAATTGTAGATGAATTTGCAATGCGCTATGGAATTGAATATATTTATCAAGCAATGACGTAAGTATTATCATGTCTGGTTTTCTGTTGTATTGTCAAGCATTTCTTTGAGGGAAATGATGAGATCCAAGCCTTCATGCTTTCATTTTCCATTTCATTCTTGTGAAACTCTTGTTATCATTTTCATTTGTCTGGTTCTCATTGGGGTATTTCTCATCCACAATGGAATTAAGGCATATTATAAGCATTTTGTAAGCCTTTACTGGTATTACTGCTAATGCATTTCTTAATCCTTGCAATAGTGATGTATGGCAAACATCAGAAAGACTTCTGCTGTTCCAGATGAGACTGGGATGGTAGAACAGGATTTCACCAGGACAGGAGTATAATAGCTGGCTATCTCAATACTATATGGATGTATTTTTAACGAACAAGTTCTACTGAAAAAAATATTTTGAAGTTTCTTTTCCTGCATCTTTTGCTGAATGCCAGGAGTACAGAAATTGTCACATAACACTAGCAATGCCTGTAGTAAACTTCCATAGTACATGTAAATAATTAATGCAAATCATGTTTAACAGTATTAGAAGCTGTTGTTACATTATTTGTACTAAAGCAGGTGTCTCATCACTTTAGAACATAGCACCACTGAGTCTAGAGTCGTGGGAATACAAGAGCTTCATCATGTGCTCCTAATTTGTCCAGTGAAAAGGACTAGATTCTGCTCCTATTGCAGCCACAGAAAAGCAGAGGTCTCCAAATGACTCCTCAAAAAGGAATATTAAGAAATTTTGACTCAGAGCATGTATCTCATTTCCTCCATCTTTTTACAGTACATCCTTGAAAAAAAAATCTTGTAAGTTCAAAGGCACATAAACAAATGTGAAGTTTTCTTTTTATTCTAGGATATAATGACACCATCTGCTATTGCAATGAATGTGTCATTTTATGTAGCTCGCTCTGAATTAAGGTTCTGTACATCTAACAGAAAGGTAGAGAATGTATTTGTAATATATAATTAAAAAAAATAATTATGCTCTTTCTCCGAGAACCTTGGACACTGTTGCACAGAATAATTTACTAAACTCTACACTTCTCCTGTGGTAGGGTGTATTATACTACATATGGAAGAATTAATACATTGAGTTTCATAAATATTTGTGTTTTCATGTTTAGCATTTCTTTAGCCATGTATGTCTCTACCTCTTGATTAAGTTATGTTAATTATCAGTGAACATAGTATTATAGATTCATAACTTGATTAAAATGGGTATGCCATTTTTATTTTTTTAAAAATGTCTTTAAAATGGTAGAATTGTTCCTGCTTGATGAGGCAAAATTAATTCCAAGTTTTGAATTAAATTAATTCTCAAGAGCTATTAATGCCAAGAGAGGAAGCTTATTACTGTTTTGCTTAGGAAAAAAAGCATGACTGGTTTAGTTTTCTCTTACCTATAAACTGGGTAGATGCTTATCTCAATGTTTTACTCTTATACCAGGAAATAATATAACATAGAGATTATAATGAAAAAGAAATAAATTTAGTCAGAATATCTAACATGGATCTCGGCAAGTACTGGAACAATTTCTCAGGAACCCCTACTCAAAAATTCTAACCAAGCCAACTTAAATAACCTAATTTGTCTTATCTTGCTCTCTGCTCTTGCTGTCTTCTCTATGTTTCCACCAAATTTGCATACTGTTGATGACTACAAACCAGACATTTAAAGGCAATTGTAATAGGAATGTGAATCTAATACTGGTAGTCACAGGTAATTGACACAGGAAATAAATGTTAAGATTTAATTGCCCCTATACTAACGTCCATCTACATGTTACAATATTATATAGTAATAAAGAGCAGCCCCTGTTTAAGAAGTAGACCTCATCCTCTTTAGGGTAGGAATAAAATCATTAATTCATCTAATCTCAAACAACACATGACAAAGAATTCATTTACATTGTTTTGCTGATTCATCTGCAGATGTCTCTCAGAGCATTCAGACTTTAGGGAGAAGAATTGTGAAGACAGTACATCTATTGTAGGGAATTCTAATTTTTTGTTATTACCTGCTGGTTTTATTTGTGTTTATGAGATTATCTTTTTCTCCTGGAAGCAGCTTTAATGGCTTCTTGATTTGGAAAGTAGAATGGTGAGACTCTATTTGGTAACAATGTGCTCCTACTGAAAGAAAAGCAATTTTCTGCCATATGAGAAAGGGAATTTGAATGTAATAACTTTGCCCAAAGGGATATTGTCTAAGCATTTTGTGCTCAAGAATCTAGTTGCAGAATATTTCTATTGTATGTCTCATGATAACATTGCAAATTAAAATGTTTGCATTTTAAAATGCAAATCTGACTACGCTTTAATAGTTCATGACTCGGACCCCAGAGAGCATCCACATGTGTCTTATACACTGGATCAGGCTCAAGTGAGTTTTAGGATGTTTCTAACAACTGGGGTTTTTTAAAATTCATATTTGTTTGGAGTATCAGAATTACCTATAATATAAAGTTTGGGGCCACTTAATGATACGCAGTCCTGATCCTTTAAGATATGGGTTGACAGCATGTGCTGCATTTCTGAACACTGTAAATCTAATGAAACCTCCCTAATGTAACATTTCCTAGAACAATTTGACATCCTGTTCTGCTGCAGCACTAAACAATCCCACTTCTCTGTCATTTTAGGTTTGTGCTGGTGGCTTTGTCATCTTAGTAAACCCTGATGATTTGTTTCTGACTCTCTTATTTATACTTATTCCTTCTGAGCTTGGAAATAACATTTCAAAATTATAGTCTTGATTTTCCAAATGCACTGAGTGTACCCATCAATGTTGCAGCTCAGCAAAGATCAGTTTATAGTTTTAGTACTTGACTACTTCGTGGAAAATTAGTCCAATAGGTGACCTACTGTAAATCCTGTAAGCATAAAGATCAGATTCTTATCCTCTCCTGACAAGCATCAGCAAAGAAATTCTGTATTTTCCGTAGTCCACTCTTCTTTCTGATAAGTATTATATTCCTCATGGAATCTGTATTGGGATAAGAAAAAAAAAAAAAAAGACAATTACAGCCATTCTCATATGGGTCAGAAAAGGAGGAATTTTGTGTGTGATATATAGGAGCCAAATAGACATTGTAAGTTACACAAGTAATATGCGTATCCTCCAAGAAGTCAAAGTACGCATATGAAGAGAATAGGAAAGAAAATAGATATGGGGGGAAAAAAAAAAAAAAAAAAGCCAGTATAGCTTAGTGATCCCACTGTGCTTTATTTTCATGATTACAGTGATAGATGGTTATTTATGCTGGAAACTCAGAGTCTTGAAGGAATGATACTGGAAGCTTATTTATCTACATATATTAAGGCACTCTCAGCCAGCAAGAAAAAATATATTTTCTTCCTCTCAGTTTTCAACATCATTTACATCTCTTCAGAAGACAAAAACCAGAGCGTGCACTGAAACAACATTTCACTAGACCTTGAAATGGCACATAACACCAGAATTCTGGATTTACTTCACAGTGGAGTCAAGTGCAATAAAAGCTCTATCAAGATCCTAGCTTCTTACTGGCAAGAGTCATCACGGATAGAACCTAACGCTTCTAAAGTAGTGACACAGTTCTCATTCCAGGAAGTTAATGGGCATTTACTATGCCATCTTGTCTACAAAAACAGGGGAGGAAGCTTTCTCTTTGATTTATTATAGCAAGCAGAAGAAAGCCAGGTGATTTGCAGATTTCTTACATGGGTAACTCTCAAAGTCATGATCCATATTGCATGTGATAGGTTTAATAGGTTCTGTGAACTTTACAAATTTTAATTAAATGGGAAGAAGCAAAAATTCAGGTAACCTGTCTCTTGACACAGATGATTTATCATCAGTTTCACTAACCAAATTACAGGTGGAACAGTGCAGCGGTAAGGGCATATATAAAGTACATCAATTGGTTTAAATTTTCCTCACAACAAATTACTGCAATTTAGGTCTATTTTCAAGATAAGAGCTCAGTCCAGGCCTTGGGTAACTCAAAGCAAAATCATTATAGAAACCTGGAGAAGACACCTTGCTGAACTCAGAATAACCCAAACTATTTTTCCGTGGTCTGTCATGTCCCCTGAGGGCAATTGAGACAATCTCAATGGATTCTCACACTGAAACTGCAGCTGACTGCTCATTTTCTCTGCCTCCTCTCCTCAGCAGGTCGTATGTTACAGGCATGACTCTAAAGCCAGTTATTAGCACTGCTTTGTCTTCATTTTGCATTTCCTGAAGCACTAAGGACATTTAAGTCTACTAGGATTTTGGAAATTAAAATTTAGCAATACAATTATATCTTACTTATTTTGGTGTGTTTTTGTTTTTTTTTAAAGTAGTTCTGATTCTTTCTACATTTATGAAAATGCATATCATTAATAGATCAAGTGAGATTTCTCTTAATTGAGAGTGGTGAAGGTTATCTGAAGATGGTGAAGATCACCTGACATCACTATTGTGTTTTATACTAAGGAAGTTATTGTTGATAGGAAGTTGATAGAAAACATGACATCCAATGAGAGCTTTTCCTGAGAAGCAGGTAGCTGAGTTGCACTTTTCAGATGGTTCAGATTCAGCCCACTGCTCTGTCTTACGCTCCTAAGGTGAAATAGTCAAGAGGAGCCAGACTCCCATTCCAAGGAGTCTACTGCCAAACCAAGACCTTCAGACACAGAGAGAGCTCTTGATTAATTGTAGTTTCTTCGTCCTCTTCTGTTTGACTGTCTACTAATTTTCACCACCCTCTTCTCTGCCTAATTCCCCTCAATCTCCTGTCTCTATACATCTCCTCTTTATCTTCCTTCCAATCTTGCTTAACTTACTAAGACTTTAAGTTGTGTTCACTTTATGCTGTTGTTCGCTCTCCTCGTGCATGAGCTGTCATTCACCACATCTTTCTCACGTTTCCTTATCTTGTAAGCTCTTTATACTTTATAAGCAGGCATCTCCTGTTTAAAGCAAGTAAACAGTGTTGCTTTGTGGCAGCTCTGGTTTTGGCTGGTTCAGGACTGGTTAACTGGTTACCTAAATTTTACTGGCCTGAATCAGATTTGGACATTGAACCCAGAAGTTGTTTAGTGCCTCACCCTTTATATAGCCTAAAATACAAGCCACAGTAAAATGGCAGGTTGTCTTTTTGTTGACATCAATTAAAACCTTCTCCACTGGAGAACAGCCTTTCATGATGATAATTTTGTGTTAGATTCTAAGTTTCTGTTTAATAATGAGTGTTTTGCTTAATAGCAATTAAGATAGTTAAATAATTTTCTTGTATTAGGTTTAACAAGTAAGAAGCAGATGTTAATCTGATTATGCTCAATTTGACAACATCAGTGTGCAACAAGTAGGAATTATATCCAACATTTCTGGATTTTCCTTGTATATATCTGCACTATTGTCTGTGAGGTAGCTTGACAGCTACATCATTGGAGCTGAAAACAAATTGCAGTGAGAGCAAGAGCAGAATCTTTGCCATCTTTTGTAACTGTCAGTTTGTTTGAATTGTAGGCACTTTTCCTGTCTGTCTTCTAAATATATGTGCCCTGGCGTTCCAGCAGTTATGAGTACATTATTGGCCAATATAAATGCTTTCTATGCACATACTACAGCAGCAACTAACGTATCTGCCTCAGATCGGTTTGCCGCTACTAACTTTGGGGTAAGTAGACTTTTAATAGAATACTAGCCCTTTTTGTTTTATAATATATAACACCATATTGACTTCTAAATTCAAACATTTTTAAAATGTTGCTCAGAGTTGCTGTTAGCTTCTGAAATTATTAAAATCTTTAACAGTCAGGCTTCATTTTATTACAGTGGGGCTTGCAAATTCCTAACTGCACCAGACTAAGTATCAGTTGAAATTGTTTTCTTGGGCTCTGTCATCAATGAATTCATATTAACTGAATGGATCTAGCCATAAATAGTATTCTCACAAGAGTCTATAATGATGTATTCTTGGGTTTGCTGAAGTAGTAGTGCAATGGCCAAGTCCTGGATTTAGGTATCAGAAATTTTAGGAAGAATAGCAGTATCTTGGGATGTGGTAGTACTTATGTTGTTCCTAACTACTCCTGTGGGTAATTATCTCACAGTGCAGACTTCCCAGTCATTTAACATGATAAAAAAATAACAGTATGTTCAGTCTGTATTCTAATTTCTTCACTTACTGTCACTGGGGAGATGAGAGGTGAATCAAAATGCTGTCTCCTGCTGCTAGAAGTTTGCTTTGGAAAAGGCATATTAATATTTCTCTATTAGAATAGGCTAAAAAAGTTCTTTAAGTAAAAAAAAAACAAACTATCAGAATATTTATTATTTGATTAGTTTAGTACCATTACAGCACAATATTGCTCTGTTTCTATTCACATTTTCTTTTATACACTGACAGATGGTTTATTGTGGGATGATCTTTGTTGAAACAAGGCTACATTTTTACTGTTCAAGCTCTACTGAACTGTTATCTAGCTCTTGAAATGTAGGAATACTTTGCTGGATTTTTTATTCTTTTACTCCTTTCCTTCTTGATCACTTTTCTAGTCATCAGAACTACTTTTATCCTCAGATTGGGAAGAGATTAAGTTCTCCCTCTGATGTTAATGCCAGTTTACCCTTGACGCAAATTTCAATCCAATTTGGAGTCCAACAGATGGGTAGAAAGACAGTAGCAAGCATCTCTAATAGAGATTTGGAGTCTGTTTTGAAATAACTGACTTATAGGCAAAATATTAGATTATTTTTCTCTCTCGGGTCAAAAGGCATTTGTTAGTGGATAGCTGCACTTCAGTCATCAAAAAGAGCATCTCAGATTCAAGTCCTCAGGCAACAGCTAGGAAGCACTTGGCTGACTGATATTTCAATGCAGATCTATAACATTACCCAAAAAAAAGTTACTTTTGATTGATGTCTTAAGGGAACTGTGCCAAATAAGTGGCTTTTGGAGCAGGTTAGTGCTCCATTGATGAGAGAGTGCACAAAGAACTCTGTTTTCATACTAGTGCCCATCATATCTCAGGGAGGGTATGGACACAGTCATGCATTTTGAGAGCGATCAGATCTTCCGACTTCCACAAGCCTGCTGCTTTCATGTAGGCTGACAAGAATTTCTGAACAGCTTTGTGCAATGTAGTGTGGAATATGTTCTAATATAAAGACTGGTAATTAGAACCTCTAATTAGTATTACTTGAGAATGGCACAACTCAGCTGGATATCTCTCAGTGAAATATTTGCACTGCACCTTCATCTATCAAGATGTTAATCACTTTTCAAAGGGAAAAGTGTAAGTGTGTAGTATTAATTAGCTTATTCCTACAAAAGCCACTGATTATGAAGTAAAAAGGTCTATCATATATTTACACTAAATTCTGCTGTAAAAAAGGGGCCAGGGAAGTGCTTTCTTCAAGACTGTAAGCAACTACAAGGTGAATTAAATATTTACTAACATTACCTGTTTTAATCAGCCTTAATAAACTAAAACTTTGTACTTTATGCTGAATTAATGCTGTTACTGCATTTATTGGTAGAGACATCAGGCAATGCATTTTGATTTCTATATTTTTTAAAATTATTTAACAATGCATCAGGAGAATACTGCATAGTATACTGTCTGTGTCACCTCACTAATGTGTTGCACAGCTGCACAGTGTTCAATCCATAACAGGTAAATCACAGTAGAGGATAGAAATGGAAAATAAAGTGATAAAATATACCTGCCTGGCCTTGAAACACCAGTGTCTCAGACCAGCACATTTACATCAAACAATGAAGAACAATTTTCCAAATAAGTTAGGAATGAAAGCAGCTTTCTAAAAATGCACTAATTACTGGAATCTGCAAATTCTTAGCAACATATTCTTGTTCTGTTTTTACAGAGAGAAAAGTTCATAAAACTACTGGACCAGCTGCACAATTCTCTGAGGATTGATTTGTCTAAATACAGGGTGCGTGCAATTTATTCTATCTAGAGAAAAGCTCAAATGTGAAATGTTTTTTACAAATATCCCTATTATCTGCCTAAAGAAGTTTTAGGTGAATTTGTCTTGTGACACAGAAGCTGAAAATACTGGATGCTGACATAAAATACCATATGCTTTGGAACAAACACACAATTTAAACAGTTTGACAATATTTCTCCAATTTGAAAAAAAGTTATTGTCTTTCCAAAATCTAAGAATGAGTCAAGGGATGAGCAGATAGTCAAGAAAGAGTAGGATTCAACAATTTCAGTTAAATTAATCCATAAGTAATTCATCTGGGAATTATCTTCACTGACTCATGAAGTGAATATTGGAACTACTGCTATATGTATTCTGAGAAACTGAAATCTGTGCTATAATTCTATGCTAAGATCCTTGAAATGTTAAAAGAGATTTGATTCCTCATTTTTCTAGATGATAGGAATTGCAGTTTCATTTTTACCTCATTGAAGCTCTTTCCACTGAGGTGTGCTCCAAACCCAGACTTTTAGGAAAGAAGCATGCACTGAATACCTGTCAGTTATCCTACCATTCTGAACTCCCTCTCCTTTGCCATTCCACTGGACCATGACACTTTTGGATGACACATGAGTGATGAGGGCTCCATTAGCTATGGCTATCCTTTCAGCTTCTAGCAATGGCAGCCTTCAACACAAGGATTTGTCTGTTCATTTGACCTGCTTTGTAAAACTGAAGGGGAAAGGGGTTATTTAAAGGAGCCCCAAAGTATTAGAGGTAGTAGAAGTTGCACATATTCAGTTTTTAAGACTATATCCCTCATAGAGTATCCTAGAATCTTTTAATTTTGAAAACTGTTATCCAGATAATACTGGAGCATGTGGATATTTGGCTCATGTTCCACTAGTATGAAGTGATTTAAATAACACTTCTTCTCATCAGTCTTCTCATTAAGCTAGAGATCATTGCAAAAATTTCACCCTGATTTCTTTATTGTTTTCTACTGCATTTGTGCCTATAAGTGATTTATGTCCTGTGGAGAACTTATAAATTATTTTCATTAGGAATATTCTCCATTGTTTCAGGCATTTTTTTATTCCATTAATGTTTCAGAAATATCACAATATTTTAAATCATTCACGCTGCAAATACAGGAGCTTTATCAGAAATGTTCACGTCAAAGGGATACATCCTCAAAGACAGAATTCAGGCTACACGTGAACATTTCTAATCCTTCCAAGCAGCATCTTTGTTCTTCTAGAGTTTTTCCTCTAGCTATTCAAGGATCTTACCTATAACTCCAATTTTGCATGTTTCCTCTCTTCCTGATTCACTAGGATAATTTTCCTGCCAGCAATCCTGAAAGACTTCAAGATTTGAAATCAACTGTGGACCTGCTTACCAGCATTACTTTTTTTAGAATGAAGGTATCATCCTTTATGTGTACAATTACTCTTGGGGAAAGGAAAAAACAAAACCAAAAATCCACGGTTGTCTTTTGTTTTCCAGTAACGTCATACTCTAGTTAATATTCTCAATCAATCAATCTCTGTCAGTTTTAAATTAAGTCTCTCAGCTTACCAAAGGTCATTGGCATAGAAATTTTTTTAATTAACAAAGAGGTAAAAGCCATTACCTTTGAAAAATAAACTACCTTCTCCATTCTTAATTATTTTTGCATCTCCTCGAGGAAACAAAAAAGTTTACTGCTTTAATTACTTTAAAGTCAAAACATAGGAAGCAAACTCTTATCATAATATCATGCCAAACAGCAAAAATAAATAAATCTCTGCTTGTCCCAATCACTCCAGATGTTGTTATGTATGTGATCAAGTTCTAAAGTATTTTTAAAATGTAATGGTACACATTAATATTACTGGATATTACTGAAAATACAGAAACACAGGGCAACATTTGTTGCAGCAGCATGTGATTTCACTGTGAGAGGTACTACATAAAGAGAATTTAAATAATCCATTATGTGAAGTTCAAATTAATATAACCTAAAGTGGAGTAAAAAGGTGAATCCTTTACTTTAAAAAATTAAAAGCTTTTTGGCTGATATTCTTGGTCAAAGAAAAGCACATAGTTATTTGGTTTAATTATTGCCTAAATAATGGAAAAGCCTTTAGATTTTCCACTAAACATGTAAATCCTTGGGCATTTATGCCTCTTTCACAATATGAATAATTTCATTCAAATAAATCTTAGTGATATAATCTCTAAACTTAAGGCAATACAGTTTAAAATATTCGTTTATTTTATGTTGAACGCTTTTTATCCTGTATTACAGAGCAACATTCTTGGCAATACTTGTTTTGTCTGGGTTTCAATCAAATTCTGACACTCTACCATTTATGAAATATTTTATTAGGTCCTTGAATTGCAGAGCCCACCTCGAGCCAGTACTGTGGTGAAAGACTGTGTAAGAGCCTGCCTGGACTCCACTTACAAATACATTTTTGACAATTGCTATGATCTCTACTCCCAGTTAGTGGATCAGGTGAGGCCAATATGAACTTGTTTCATACTACTGCTCTTTCATTATTGTTGGTGTACCATAAGTACATAGAAAGCGTTCTGCTCCTCCTTCATATCAAAGCACTTGGGTTATTTTCATTTCTGCAAGAAGGAGCAATCTATCATGAATAAACCCACAAGTGGCTACAACCTCCAAAATGTTTAAAATGAACGTGTTAGCTCCTAACTTAATCATCACATTGAACATAACTGTAAAATTGTCCAGTGCTTTGGGGAAGATGACATTAGATTCATTACTGTTAATTTAAGGTACATATTTGGAAAGTACTTTTTAAAAGATCTACTATTTCACTTCAGTAGCATTAGAAAAGAAATATTATCATTTTCTGGAAATTATATAATGACTTTCCAGCCTTGTACTTGAACACCTAGGATGCATACTCAAGTATCCAGGCTTTATAACTGATTCCAGAAAGTAACATTTCTCAGGTTGCAAATCAGCAGCCCATCAGTGCAAATTCTAGCATTTGTCGTATTCCAAATGCTATGCAAGAGCCTTCAGTATATGAGGATTTTTTCTGTAATATGGCCAGATTTTATTCTAGAAGTACAGTTAAAATTAAGACATTTGTATCTGCAAAATTATACAATTGTCTAACAGGAGCATCACTCCTTTATCACATTATCTCTTGTTTCTTACTTCTAGCTTCTGGGTAGTACACTGTGAAAAAAAGTTATTTCAGTGATTATTCCTGTCTTGAAAAAATGAGTTGTTTGGAAAATGCGCATTTGATGTGTGGTATGTAATAGAAAAGAACAGTCATACTACATGATAGAAGATACCAATTTTTATCTGAGAGCACATTTCCCTTGAATCCAAAACATGAACTCCTCTACTTCAGCACAGGCAATGCATACTATATATCAAATTTCTATGAAATGAGACTTTACTTTGTAATATTGGATTCCTGTTATATGAGAAACCTTATCTCTAGCTCCCAAGCTTTGAGCGTAAGAATGTCTTGCCAGCACCCATAGGCTCTCCACACTCTTGAGTGCTTGTGTATGTGTTTATTCTCCAACAGATTATATTGTAAACTGAGTAGCAGTATAAAGTAGTAGTAGCTTTAGACATCACAATTATCTGCCACATAAACTGTTCTCTTTTTTTTTGCTAATGTTTATTCTGCAAAAATTTGATCTTATATGTTAAATATAATATTGGCTATTGCTAGACTATCACATAAGTCTACAGAGCTTGTCAGAAAGTGCTAGCCACTTCAGTAAACAGTTAAAAGTGAAGTGATCTTACTTCTGCAGATCACTGTGATACCTGTAAAAGCTTGTTTAAAAATTGTCACTACTTTTTTTCTGTGAATTTATGAAACCATTTAGCCTGCCCATTTTAGTAGATGTTCTAGAGACCTAGGGGTCTTATATAGCTTATATGTCTCCCCAGACTGTTTGCAGTGTTTTGAGCAAGATGGTCAATGTTATTTTTTTCTTACACAACTCCTATATGAAGTCCTGAAATAAAAATCCACAAACATTTACTCAGCTGGAAAACTGCTTTTCACATTATGTATATGCTTATTCTGTTCTCTTTCATCAAGATTTCCAGTGGGTGAATTTATATATAGAAACTTTAGCACACAAGTATATATAGTTGCAATCACTAGCAAGTATAAGAAATTTTAGTCGAAATGTGCTAAAAGCAAAATTTAAAATTAAGATAAATGGACCACATTTTGACTAACTCATCACTAACAGTATCCAAACAACAATCTCATAGAATCTTAACAAAGGATACTAAAATTCTTTCACAGCAAGTAGGAATAAATTCTGAGAAACAGATACTCTAGCTTTAATAGAGACATTAATTCAAGTTGCCTATATTTTGCATTATCTCTAGAACTGTAGAGAGTACTTTCTTTGTGTGTTATCTTACAGTTTCCTATATATATATATGCAAGTGCATTTAATTTTAGGAACAGGTGGATATACATGTTATTGAATTCAGGTACAATGCAGATCAGCTTGTAATATCACTGTTATAATAATGAAGCTGTAACCAATATTGTAACAAACATTTCACTATCCTTTTGTCCAAAGCCTTTAGTCTGACTACACCAGATTCCACCCTTCATCCTTCTTCTCTAACTATCCTTTTATTTCTGCTTTCCTCCCCATCACTTGAGGCCTTTTCCTCTTAGACTGAGGAAAGTTCATCCTAGCAAAGTGATGCAGCACAGGAGGTTCATGTTTTAGCTGCGCACCTGAGATTTGAGCTGTGGTGTAGTGAGAAATGAAATTGATGAACCCCAAAGCAGCAAGAAATGGTTCATATGTAGGTCACCACCTGCTCTCACTCAGGGGAAAGACTGACAGCTGTGTCCTGCTGAGGCCCACTGCAGGCTCGGGTTTTTACTGTGGATGATGTTATGAAAAAGTGGAACCTAGACAGTCTACTTAAATAGTATTTCCATCAGGCCAGGAGCGATAGGTTTCTGCATGTTACATACCATCGCTGTGTGTAACTTATCTTAACCATATCTCGTGTTTGCATTTATCTTTGACCTAAAATTCTGTAAAATACCTGCCACAGTATTTCTAGAAATAAGTTTCATTCCTGAATGTTCATTGGTTTTGGGGGCGAAAATAGAATTATTCAAATTGGGGTGCTCAATCTGGAGTTTTGGAAGCATAATCAATATGAGAAGAGTGACAAGGAAATCATATTGTGTGCTCAGCTCTCCACTTCATCTTTTAACAACTTTCTACCTTCATGTCAGAGACAATCACTGTTGTAAAACAAATATCTTGCAGAAGAATACCACCCCCCAGGAGCAGCAATATTTCCTAGGGTGAAGTGTGGTAAATGCTAACAATATGCAAAAATGCCTCATACCAGAGTAGAAAGAACAGTTGGTGACAAAAAGCATATGAGTACTACAGAGTAAAACATGACATCTTGACAGTCTTACTGACACATATCCTACTGTCCTCATTATTTGAGGCAAAGCACTCTGATGAGGAACTGCCTGATTCCTTATGCAGCAGATGTATTATTTCTCTCTAATTAACACTGACCTGAGTGAAGAGCTAGCTATGTTAGGAGGAAAAAAAAAAAAAAAAACAACTTGAAAAAGTACTTTAGGAAGCACTAACTTCCTGGCTTGATGTACAGCTATGTCACTGCTTCTGTTTTTTTGAGAAAACAAAAAGATTTTGGAATCCTAGCTGATGCTCACGATGACTGAAATCCCTTCAGTAATTCTTTTTTGCAGTCTCCTCCACCAAATGAAACCAATAAAATGCAAATCAAGCTCTTGTTCTCTAAGGAGGTACAAATCATTGCATGACTCATAGGACCACTATACTGAAAACAACCACTGAAGTACTATATTTGACTTCTGCTCAGCAGAATAATATTGAAATTCCACCTGGTTTTGGGTACCTTTTCTTTTGTCTCTTAGTCAGCTCTGTATGTTATCATAGTGAGTCATGGTGCCAAAGACCAGGAAGAGCAAATTATCTAGTTCTGGAGCCAGGTGTAACACATCTGTACCACCACAGTGCTCTTTGCTTGCAATTTATCTCTGCTTAGAGATATAGCACCTTAAGTCAAGTCAATAATGTGCTTATATCCTAGCTTTGGGGAGCTAGAATTTCTGCATTAAGATGCTGCAGACTGGCATGTGAATCCACCCGTGCTCTGAGTGCTGACACAATTTTGCTGTACTTGGATCTCTGGTCACTCTCCCATCTGAAATTTAGGAACTCAAGCTACTTAGTTGCTTTTGAAGGTGTACCTCTTTTTCTGTAGTAGAAGTGATAAAAAATAGGTTGATT